>CM044106.1:20205898-20282361 GCA_024174645.1 Lemna minuta
GATGTCTCTTTACATGCTCACTATTCGAAGGATCTTTTAATTGTGATGTTTCTAATTGCATTCGAGCAATTCATGAACTCATAATTATGGGATCATGCCACTAATGTTAATGTTCTGCCTCATGTTGTGTTGATCCTCATGTCATTGCTCTTGACTCCTCCATCATAATTTCTAGTGACAGAAGTGGAGAAAGTGATAACTCCGAAAGTTATCACGTAATTTACATGATTTGCAGGTTTATTTCACAGTTTTTAAGCTCGTAAAGTGCTGTGAATTGCAGTATAATAGAAAAGCGCTGCTTTTAAATTGTTATAACCGAACTTACTAAACCTGTGTAATTAAAACCCTTTGGGCTTCAAGGCCCAAAGGGAAAGATCTTATCAAGTTGCTTTTGTCTTGTAGCAGGGTTCACTCACGTGGATCCGAAAAACGACAGAAAAGAAGATAAGGAGGGAAATTAAAACTCGCCTCGATATGGCTGAAGGAGGTAGTTCCCGAGGCCGGAAGAGAGCGCAGATCAAGCTCTCCTGGGGTCTTGTCTATCCCAGATCCAACGGTGGAGAAGGCTTCAACCTGCTGTTAAAAACCCTATGCGCTGCATTTTTTGGGGTATTCCGGATCAAGGAGAAGAAGAGTGTGGAACTTCCATCCGATTCGGCGTCCTGAGAGAGAGAACAAGGAGGAAGCTTCTCCAGCTTGATATTCTACAGGAGAGAAGGAAGAACCTACCTTCCGAGCCGGTAAAACCTCTCAAGGTTGACTCTGGTAGGTGCAAAAATTCTTCCGTTTCAATCTTCCTGCGGGTTTCTGCCTTTATTTTCTCTTCAGATTGACCTAGTGAACTCTAGACAGTGGCACTTTCGTCTTCATTTTCCACACTCCCGATTTAGCCTTGCAACTACTATTTCCGGTGCAAGGTGAAATCGGGAATGGTGCAGATCCTTCACTCCAACCACAGAAAGCTCGCCAAATCAGTCGCTGCTGCGCCGGGAGTCTTGACTTGCGCTTTCTCATTTTACTGTTATTTTATCGTATTCTTCTTTAGTAGATAAAAAAATTTATGTTCTCTCTACCCTTCAACTAGCTTGTTATTTGTCTGTAGTTGCAGTATCTTCACGGGATTGTTTGTTGGACTAATCTCATTTTAATACCTTTCAGTTATGTTCTAGCGATTTCCCTCCTATTCTGACTGTTGTAAATATACATACATTTATATATATATATATATATATATATATATATATATATATATATATATATATATATATATATATATATATATATATATATATATATATATAGATACATAGTTTTTATCCTTAAATTTCTCTGAATCATTGCTTGCTCCGTGAGGACGATCCCTTACTCACTCCTATAGTTGTTTGCCTTAAAAATAGAGTGCATAGGAATTTATTGTGTAACCTAATTTACCAACGATTCGTGAACACCGATTTCGGGTTATCAGAAAGCATGATCGTAGTAGTGGTCATTGACGAAACGAATGCGTATGGTCATTGAATATACACGATGTCGTATCAAAAAAAGTCCAAACTTACCAATTTAAAGAGTAATTCACGAATTGAAGGGTATAATGGTAAATAAGGGTTGAATCCATGGAGAATTAGGGAAATTTGAGAGATATCTTTGAAATTTGATCAAATTGGACAATGAATTGAGTTTAGAAATTAGGCGTTTTATAATATTATGAAAGATAACTCAATTGCAAATCCACGGAATCAAAAATCGAGTGATTTAGATTAGAATTCGCGGAGTAATCAAAGTTTAAAAATGAGAGAAAAATTCGATCGCGAAATTGATTGAAACCCGAAATTAAACTGAAATTAAACTTAATCTACTAATCAAAATTTAAATCTAATGCTAAATGACGACAGATTAAGATGAAAACACATAGGCATCACGTGTACACGTGTCACACGCCCGCGCGTCTGCATGTCGCCACGTGGCAGCGCTCCGCCACGTTAGCGCACGGTAAATTCAAACGCTTTTTTTAATTCTTTTTAATTAATTTTAAACCAAAGATATGGTTAAATAAATTCAGAAAAATTCCAAAAAATTTATAAAAATTGTAAAAATCATAACTTTCAAAATACAACGCCAAATTAATTCAAATTCGTTTTTGCGATCAGAAATTGAATAATCTATCATTATTCATGTATTTTTATAAAGTTATTTTAGAAAATACATGAATATATTTATTTAATTAAAATTTATTCTCTTACTATTTAAATATACATTTCTCTTATCATTTAATCATGAAAATATACTTATGATCTCAAATATAATTAGGATTAAAAATTATAATATTTAATTATACATAATTATTCATAAAATGATGTATTTTTATATCATAACATGAAATTATGTAAAATGATAGAAATATACTTAAAATATGATAACATGCATACAATTAGAATAATTAATGCTTTTATTTGCATTAATAATCATGTAAATTCATGTATAAATAGCATGTTATCAGTCATGACGACGATCACGATGAAGATAATTGACACAAATAGGGATTTTTATAGAAAAATGTGATATAAAAATTAAGATCTTGAAAAATAACTAATGATAAATGTTGAGACCTTATAAAAAATGAAAACATAAAAGCAAAGGATATTGACAAAGTGAATCTGCAAGGTCATTAACAATACACGGATAGACGTCAAAACATTTACCAAACTCACCAATTTAGATAAATAATCATGAATTAGATAGTATAGAAGTGAATAAGGGTGGAATCCACAGAGAATTAAGGTACTTTCGATGTATTCTTTCAAATTCGATCAAGTCGAATGATTAAATGAGGTGAGAAATTAAGGGTTTTGATAGATTTGGAAAAAGAACTATAAGGCAAATCCACGAAATAAAAAATCATTGAATTTGGATCAAGATTCGCGGAGAAATCAACGAGCGAAGTTTAGAGAGAAATTCGGATCGCGAATAGAGAGAAAACTGAAATTAAAAAAAAGACTAAATCTACTATTCAAAATTGAAATCTAATGTTATAGGAAGCAAGATTAGGATGAAAACACGATTTCTAACCCAAGATAGCACTCGAATAGATCCAATTTCTTGCGAGATCAAAGACTTTTCATTCCGCGAATTCGAAGACAATCATTGGCATTCAAGAATCGATTTCTCCCTTTTCTCTCAACAAAATCTCACTTTCAAACACTACTCGGACGCGACAATAAGTGTAGAAGCGAAGGGAAGCAAGAGATTCAAGGATTGTGTGTAGACAGTTCAATTACTTGAAAAACCCAAGAATGATTTATATCGTCGAAGAACATTTCAATTTATAGGCAAAATTGGACGTGGCCGTTGGATTTGACTCTTCATCTTCAATCAATGGCTCAGATGAAACGCTTGAATGTGAATCATTGCTAATGAGTCGCGCCCATTCAATCGGAGATGAACCACCCAAATTTTGCCACATCACGTGTGAAGAAGAATCGTTGCGCGATCGCAACTGTCTCATCAGAAATCGACGTCCGAGATATCATCACGCGTCCATTGAAGTCTATCGAGAGCATTTAATCTCAGCCGTTATAACTCTTCATAATACCGGCTTTGATTAAAATATTTTAAAAATGAATCATCGCCCAATCTGATTCCACCGCATACCCCTTCACTTAAGTTAAGATCAACGATCAAGATTTAATACGCGAAATGCATGCTCCACGTTTCGCCCGTCACATGCGCACAAAAACAAAGAAAAATATAATCCCACATGACAAAAATGAGAGGAATCGCGCGAGTATATAAGTCATGTGAATATTATGAGAAATCAAAAATCCTGAAAAGGGTGTTATCTAATTATTCATACACACACTCTCACACACGCTCACACACGCGCACACACACGCACACATGTGCACACACGCATGCACATACACGTATACTGTGTGACACGTGACGTTCTTATACGCCGCCATGTGGCGTTGCTATTTTTTTTGCCCCACGTCAGTTGACACGTCAGTGCACGGTAAAAATAATATTTTTTTTCATTCTAATTCAAAATAAATCGAATAAAATTCATAAAAAAATCAATTTTTTTTAAAAATCCCTAAAAATTAGAAAATTCATAAACTTTAAAATACAACTCCAAATTAATCCAAATTTGTTTCATTAGACAAGAAATTAAATAAAAAATAAGAGAATAAATTTTTATTTTAAAAATATACTCATTACTTTTAGAATTTAAAACTGAGAAAAATAAATGAGTATATAAAAATTATTTTCTCTTATTATTTAACATTAAAACCTAATTATAATCTCAAATAAAAATGGGGATAATCTAATCTTAAAAATATCTCTTAATTTATCATAATTATCTCTAAATTAGTGCATTATGAGATTATAACTTAATTTTCATAGAAGGATAGATAAACACTCAAAAATATGATAACATGCATTAGAATGGAATGTTTCATGTTTTAATATGCATCAATAATCATATATTTTCATGTTTAATTTGCATATTATCAGATATCTATATGATTGCAAATATAACAAATATAAAAAACTAAAAAATAGAAAACACAAATGGTTGAAGAGAAATGGTGAAAGATATTGATAGATTTAATTTAAATAAACATTCTGATGGAGAAACAAGCTCAAAAGATAAAGAACTAAGCAAAAAATTCTCAAAAACATGGGAAAATATCAAGAATGCTTAAATGATGAAAACCAAATGGAGAGATTTCAAAATAAGTGTGAATGAGATTGAGAAATTGAGAGCTTGCTTTAGTGAGATAGAGAGGTCTAGGAGGAGTTGGGAACTTGAGGGAGGCATCTAGAAAAAAAAAATTCTTGTGAACTAACGGAGACATGAGCATAGTTAATAAATATGCTTGAGAAACGTAAAAATATGGGCACCTAAGCATACTATTCTTGAAAATTGTGAAATTTTCTTGAGAGGTGTCAATAATATATTATATCATCATACAATAAACTACGTATAGTTATTAATCTATAAATGATTGAAGTATTATGGATGTATGATTGTGTATATGCATGTATAAGTATATAGATAGTATAATATATATATATTGACATTCATACACACATACATATATTCATAAGCTCAAAATATCTAATTCGTATGAATCTACATGCATATGTATTTGATGGGATCTGATGGTAATAAGCTCTCAAAATTTGAATCAAAATAGAGGTGCTAAGAATAGATGATCATATCATCTAGTATACAGTAAAATTCATACTTGCACTATTCATTGAACAAGTTCTTAAATGTGTTCAGGTGTCTAGCCTCTAGCGGTCTATAGAAATCGCTAGATGGTTAGATTTCCTCGTCAATGCTCTTCATTTAGAAAGAAAGAGAAGAAATGAGGGAGTTTCAACAAGGTTCACATGAGCACCTTGAGTTTTGGTTGCCCCTCCCCCTCCCCCCCTCCTTTTATTGTAGACATTGGGTATGTGAACTTTTCACAAAACCTCTTATAATTATGTTTATATCTACCAACATCCAAATACCTTATGTGTGTGACCCCTTAGATCCATATATCTCTCTAGTTAATAACATCATAGACCCCATAATGCTTATTAGTCAATCTTATTAATTATTTATATCAACATATAGACTAATTCATGAAGGATCAATTTAACCCAATTAATAGAATGAGTATCAAGCTACATGACGTGTTCTAGAAGATATATAGTATATAAGAACTTTAATATAAAACATTGTCGTCATTAGGTACCATGTATGTATAATGTGTTATCTATTTATTGACTCATGAATGACTAAGGGTAGGGTCAACAATCTAACCCTATTGGTCACTCAAGCAACTGCTATTGCATCAAAGAAATAATCAAGAACACTTTCTTGAATATTTTTATTATCTTCGCCAAGGATTTCATTGCATTTCATTATGTGAGTCAATCTCCTCTAATATCAAGGGTGAATAATCTTATCTTAACCACACAATCACCTGCAAAGACTTCATGTCATATCTAATAAATGATATTTTAGACATCTCATGGCTAGGGATTCGTTAGTCTTTGTCAAAACACGATCATCTATCCACAAGATGTCTTTGGTGTCTCAAGTCTAAGAACCTCATTCACAATCATGAAATGAATTGATTTGATTAACATTTAAATCTAATACTATCTAGGATATTATATGAATCAATTTAGTGAACTCTTTTTGCAAAGAGCACCTACTATCTCTCTATCCTTGGTTTCTCCACATTTATGGCCACATGATCAACCATACTTATTATAAGAGTCATATTATATAGTATTATCCTTTCTAGATATTTCAATATCCAAATAACATCTCTCTTGACTAAGAATATTTATAATATATTTTAAATATTAATTATCATTGTATTATGACCTCATCATTATTCATTTAATCATTGCATATGCTCATGAACTCTCATAGACTTCATTTCAAACATCACACAAGAATATAAATAAAGAAATTTTATTTAAATGAATATAATGTATAATAAATCTTTTTAATGAATATAACATTTAATAATAAATAATAATATAAAAGTGTGATTTGGCTTATAAGCCAAATAATATCCAACAAATCTATATGTAGAGTCTCAAACACATTATGTTAGAAGCTACATCATGTGTCTTAGAGGACAATAGGGTTTGGCTACCCACATGGAACTTGTTTATCAACAATTAGTATTCATTTAATAAATCATCTAAATGAAATTCCTTAAATTACTTTGGGCATAGTAAACTATGAAACCCTAATCAATCATTCTTGTTAGAACTAGTAGAATTAAAAAATCCTTTGAAAACTTATTTTGTTATGTTCTCCTTTTCCTAGGCCGAAGACTTAACATGCATAATTTCATAGTATCATCAAGGGCAGACAATATCATCTTGGCCACATAATCACCTTCAGAGATATCTTGTTATACTAGGCTTTGATAGTTTCGAGTCGTGTGGTTAGAAACTGATAATATGCAATTTCATGCATTAGTATCATGCATTGTATACATTTCTTGCTAAAACTATAGCCATAAATGCAAGTTATCATGATTTAAAATGATGAAATTGATCATTTCTTTGTTTTAAAGGATATTCTTGATTTTTCATAAATTAATAACATTGTATGAGCATTTAATGATATTGATTCATCAAGAATATAATTTTTTTTAAAATGAGATTTCAATTTATATTTTGGATTTTTTGAGATTTTTTTAGGAGATTTTTAGAAATTAAAATCATTGAAAAATGATTTTTTATTAAGGAAATTAATTTGAAAAGAAAAAATAGAGAAAAAGAAAAGAGACAGACCTCTCTCACGATCGATCTCTCTCCCCATCGGCCTCTCCGTTTCCTAATCACTCTCACTTTCTCCCTCTCTCCCTTCAGATCTCTCTCTTCTCGCGGCGCTCTTTCCTGTCTCTTCCCACGTTCATGCATAAGGGGCGGAAGGAAATTCTCCCTCCTTTCCTTTATTTCTTTTCTTCCTTCTCCTTCTCCAGATTCTTCTCTCTCCCTCTCTCTCTTTCTCTCATGTTCTCTCTCCCACGACCTCTCCCTCTCTCTCTCCTCCTCCCGATCGCTCTCCCTCTCTCCCTCGACCTCTCCCTCTCCCTCTCTCTTTCTCTCTCTCTCTCTCTCAATCTCTCTCTCTCTCTCTCTCTCGTGCCCCTCTCTCTCGCGATGGAAATTTTTCCGTCATGAGGAGAGGCGCGAGGAGAAGCGAATCCTCTTCTCTCCTCATTTTCTTCCTTCTCATTTCTCCTCCTGCTTCCTTTTTCTCTCTCCTTCCCCTCCATATATCTCCCTTTCGCGACGGAAATTCTTATCCGTCATGAGAGGCATAACTCTTCCTCCTCTCCTCACACGCGCATGCGCGCGTAAGGAAGAGGAGGAGGAGTTTCTTCTTCCTCTTCTTCCTCCACTCTCTTTCTCGTTCTCTCCTTCTCTTCTTTCTTCTCCTCCCCTCCCGTCTTTGAATTCTTCTGTGCCTTCTGTGAGAGTAATCTAAGCCGTTCATCTCTAATTGCAGGGCAGAGCCTTTACTCGTGAGAAGACTAAATCATGACCGTCTATTCTGATTTAGTTATAATGGTGAAGATGCAAGGAGAGGACATATGTGGGTTCCACAAGTCGTTATTTCTATTCTGCTCATTCTTGTTCTTTTGTTTTCCTTTTAAATAAACCGGATGTATGTTCAAAAAACAGAGCGTGTGTGTGAAAGTGAAGTGTATCAATCAAAGTGGAATTTCTTCTTGAATCTTGAGTCGTTACTATGAATGAGTGATCGCTTGTGTGTATCAGAGCTGCACGAGTGGTTTTTCTCTTACAAGTGGTATCAGAGCGGCATGATCCTTGTGTGACCTGCGGAGATGCCGAGAAGAGGTGAGACATCAATTTAAGGTGAGAGAACTACGACCGATGATTTGGTCAAGAAGATTGAGGTGGTCGTTCTGACTCCTCCAACACAACTTTCTACGACGAATTACTGTCATTGGGCAATGAGAATGGAAGTGCATGTCGATGCTCAAGGATTGTGAAAAAAGAGGGATTCTAGTTGTAAGATATCTAATGAAACCGTAGCTGGAATTGAGATCTCAGTTACGGTAACTGACACGAATAGGCAGAAGGATAGGCTCGCCTTATCAGCAATGCTAGCGGCTATTCCAGAATCTTCAAGCGTTCAGTTAGACATCAAGAAATCAGCTAAGGTGAATTGGGAGATAATACGATCATTCCATGTGGGAATAGATCGTCTTGCCCAATCGAGAGCTCAAGGAATCAGGAGAGAGTTCGAGAATCTCTCGATGAAGAAAAAAGATAAGGTGAGTGAATTTACAGATAATTTTTCACAGATTGTGTTTGAATTACAACAACTCGGAGAGAGGGTGGATGATAAAGGGGCAGTTAAGAAGCTCCTTCGGTCGATGGCGCCGACGTATGACTCTCTAACGTTATCTCTGGAGCAATTCGATGATCTCGATTCAATGTCTTTAGTAGAAGCAATCGGATCACCAAAGGTCTATGAGATGAGACTGTCCAAAAGAGATGCAAGAGAAGAGAAAAAAGATTGTTATCCCGTGCTATGAGCAAATTCAAGAAAACAAAACAAGAAGATGGACAGACGTCGCGCGTGAGAGGAAGAGGAAGAGGAAGAGGAAGGGGAAGAGACCAAGGCAGAGACAAATCTCAATCTAGTGATGAGCAAAAACAAGAAGGACCGAGAAAACCATTTGATAAATCAAAGGTTAAATGTTATAATTGTCAAGAATTCAGACATTTTGCAGATGAATGCAAAAATGAAAAGAAACCGAAAGTGTGTGAAGAGACGGCGAACTTAGAAATAGAGGAATCAAATCTATTTATGGCATACACAGAGGATATCCTACTGCAAGGTGTTCAACAAATGAAGATTCAAGATAACCTGTGGTATATTGATATGTATGAGATCCTACTTCAAATATATTGATGAAAATCAGAGAGGTTTAATCAAGTTTGGCGATGAGTCATCGATAACATTTGAAGGAAAAGGATCTATAATAGTGAGTTATTCAAATGGGGAAGAATTGAAACTCGATGGAGTTCTTTTTGTTCCAATTCTCAAGGTAAACATTATGAGCATCGGTAAACGGTCAACTCTAGGAGGAGGAATCCTGTCTATTTTTGATAATAAAGGAAAAGTGTTTGCTAGAATTCGGAAATCAGGTGGAAGTATGTATCTCATGAAATTGAGTATTCCTGAATACTACCAAATCACACGAGAAGAGGAAGAAGGAATCTAGTTGTGGCATCATTGGCTTTGTCATCAAAGCTTCCGAGCAATTGATGATATGAGGAGTGATATGGTAAGTGGTTTACCAAAATTTCGTTTCTCTGATCATTTATGCAGAAATTGTGTGGTAGGGAAACATAATAGAAGCTCATTTCCAAATAAATCTGAATACAGAGCCTCAAAAAGACTTTAGTTAGTTCATGGAGACAACTGAGGACCGATCGAACCATCAACAGTAGGAGGAAGAAGGTATTACTTTCTACTGATTGATGATTATTCTTGATTAATGTGGGTGGCATTTTTGAAAGAAAAATCATATGTGTTTCAGCATTTCAAAAGTTTTAAGAACTTAGCTGAATCTGAGAGTGAAGAGAAGGTTAAGTGTTTAAGGATAGACAGAGGGGGTGAATTCAATTCAGAAGATTTCAAAGTCTACTGTGAAGAAAATAGAATTAAAGACACCTTACTCCTCCTTACTCACCACAATAGAATGGAGTGGTGGAAAGGAAGAATAGGATAATCATGTCTTGTGTGAGAAGCATGTTGAAAGAAAAGAAATTACCTTTAGAATTGTGGGCTGAGGCTGTAAACACATGTGTATATGTTCTGAATCAGTCCTTTACCAAGAGTTTGGAGAATTCAACATCATATGAAAAGTGAAGTGGAAGAAAGCCAAGTGTAGAACACTTACGGGCTTTTGGGTCAGTGGTTCATGTAAAACCCACAAAGAAAGTGAATAAACTCGAGGATAGAAGTAATGTGATGGTTTTTATTGGGTATGAATTAGGGACTAAAGCTTATAGATGCCTTGATCCACTAAGTTTCAAAGTAACTATAAGCAGAGATGTTATCTTTTAGGAATCTTAGAGTTGGGTTTTCAGTCAACAGGGTGGTCAACTCATTGATTTCACCTTTACTTCAGCCATTGACTTGGTAAACCCATTAGAAAGCTCAATTGACTATCAAAACCCAAATATATCATCAGACTTACCCTCATATGACCAAAGTGATCAAGATCAAAATTCTGGTGAAGAGGAAGATGAGGAAAAACCCGAGAGATATAGATCGATTGAATCGATCTATGAGGAAACCCGAGGAATAGATGAGGAAGAAACGCCCTTTATCTCAGGAGAAGAACCCTCCTCATATGAATCAGCTGTGAGGGAAGAATTATGGAGATAGGCAATGAAAGAGGACATGGAAGCGATAGAGAAGAATTTAACATGGGATCTTGTCAAACCACCTGAGAAGTACATGCCAATTGGAGTTAAATGGATCTATAAAGTTAAGACAAATTCTACTGGAGAAATTACAAGACACAAAGCTTGTCTTGTAGCTAAGGGTTCCAGTCAGAAAAAAGGTAAAGACTACGATGAAGTTTTCTCTCCAGTGGCAAGAGCAGAATCCATCCGGATTCTCATAGCTCTAGCAGCCCAACTGAAGTGGAATTTGCATCACCTTGATGTAAAATCAGCATTTCTTAATGGTGAAATTGAGGAGGAGATATATTGCTGGGATCTGAAGCTCGAAAAGCTCTCCAAATCTTTGTCCAAAATAATGATTGCAGCGGAAGGTGTTGAATCAAAACATTCAACATCGTGGAAGCACCAAGACTGGATGATCTCATCATCCATTCTAGGTGATCCTATCATCTAGTATAGAATAAAATTCATACGTACTTGGATCATTTGAAAGAGTTCTTCAACCGTTCAAGCGTCCGGCCTCTAGCGGTATCCACACAGACTCCAGACGATCGGATCTCCTCTTGAACACTCGTCACCACAAGAGGAAGAGAAGAGGGAGGAGAAGTTCCACTAGGCTTGCATGGGCACCTCTATTATGGTTGTTCTCCCCCTATTTATAGACTTTGGGAATGTAAAATTTTCACAAAAACCCTTATTGTTATGTCTATATCCACCGACGTCCATTGACCTTATGTGTGTGACCTTCTAGGTCCATATACCTCACTAGTTAATAACTCTATGGACCAAATAACACCTTATTGGTCAACCTTAATTAATCATCCACATCCACATATAGATTAATTAATCAAGGATTGATTTAACCCAATCGATAGGTTGAGTTGCCAGCCCGTTGGGTACCAAGCTACACCACGTACTCTAGGAGATATGGAGTATGTAAGAACTCACTTATGGAACCTTCCTGTCATCGATTACTATGTATGTATAATCCTTCATCCACATTAGACTCATGAATGACTTAGGGTATGGTCAACTGTCAAACCCTAATCGATCACTCAAGTTAGTACTGATGCGTGTAGAAATCATCGAGAACTCCTTCTTTGATATTTCTACTACCTTGGCCAAGGATTTCATCGCATCTCATTCCTTTGAGTCAATCTCCTCAAATATCGAGGGTAGATGATCCCATCTTGATCACATAATCATATTTGTGGATTTCATGTCGTATCCAATATATGACGTTTTAGATATCCCGTGACTAGGGATTCGTAAGTCATAATCAAAACACGATCATCTATCCACAAGATGTCTTTGGTGTCTCAAGTCAAAGGACCACATACACAATCATGACATGAATCAACCTGATTGACAGTTAGGTATATTACCATTCAGGGATTCATATGGATCAATTCAGTGAACTCTTTCTCCAAAGAGCACCCACTATCTATCCTTAGTGTCTCCACACCGATGGCTATAGGATCAGCCATACTCATCATATGAGTTGGATTAGATAGTGCTATTCTTTCCGGATAATTTGATATCCTTCTCGAATATCCCACGAATAGGAATATTTAAAACATATGTTTAAAGACTAGTGATCACTATATTATGATCTCATCATAATTCACTTAGTCATTGCACATGCTCATGGACTTCATTGCAAACATCACACATGAATGACAATGAATAAATTTCATTTCAATGAACATAAACAAAATACATGGATGTGTGATTGGCTTATAGGCCACATAATATCCATCATATATGTGCATCAACTTGAGGGTTTTATAAAGAAAGGAAAAGAAGATTATGTCCTGAGATTAAAGAAAGCACTCTACAGACTTAAACAAGCCCCAAGAGCATGGAATTATAAACTAGATTTTACATTGAAATCAACGAGCTTTATCAGAAGTGTCAGTGATCAAGCAATGTATACATTAAAGAGCAAAGAAGACAGATTATTAGTAGGAGTGTATGTGGATGATCTAATCATCACCGGATCAAATACTGAGGGAATTGAGGAATTTAAATCCTCAATGAAAACAAAATTCGAGATGACCGACTGTGGATTTCTCGATTCTTATTTGGGAATTGAAGTGATACAGAAAAAAATTGAGATTAAAATGTGCCAATCAATCTATGCATTGAAGATTCTGGATGAATTCAATATGAAAGATTGCAATCCAGCCAAAACCCCGATGGAATGTTGGTTGAAATTGAACAGGGAAGGTGAAGGAGTGGAGGTGGAATCTACTCACTTCAGAAAATTAATCGGTTGTCTGAGATATCTAACTCTAACTCGACCTGATTTAATCTTCTTAGTGAGTTACTTGAGTTGGTTTATGAGTAAATCGTACTCAAATCATATGGCATCAGCTAAAAGGATATTAAGATATATAAAGGGGACCTCGGAGTATGGCTTAGTGTATGAAAGTGAAAAGGAACCTAGATTAATGGGATATTGTGATAGTGATTACGCATGAGATCTAGATGACCGGAAGAGCACTTCAGGGTGTATATTTCTCCTCGGTTCGAAGCCAGTTGCATGGAATTGCTGTAAACAAGAAGTTGTCGCTCTGTCATCATGTAAAGCGGAATACATATCCTCTACTTTAGCAGTGTGTCAAGGTATCTGGATAAGAAGGTTTATGCATGAATTGTTTGGAGATTGTATCAAAATTTTTGATCTTTGCATCGATAACAAATCGACTATTGAAATTAGCCGAAATCTAGTGTATCACGAACGGACGAAACATATTGAAGTGCGCTATCATTTTATTCGGAATTGTGTGGAGTAAAACAAAGTGATGCTGAAGTATATTAGGACGGATGATCAACTCGCCGATCTGTTCACAAAACCGCTCGAGATTACAAAATTTCTAGAGTTTCGGGAGAAGATTGGCCTCGTCAAAGTGAAGTGAAGCTCAGATTAAGGAGGAGTATGTGAGAGTAATCTAAGCCGTTCATCTCTAATCGCAGGGCAGAGTCTTTACTCATGAGAAGACTAAATCATGACCGTCTATTCTGATTTAGTTATAACGGCAGAGATACAAGAAGAGGACATACGTGGGTTCCACAAGTCGTTATTTCTGTTCTGCTCATTCTTGTTCTTTTGTTTTTCTTTTAAATAAACCGGATGTATGTTCGGAAAACAGAGCGCGTGTGTGAAAGTGAAGTGTATCAATCAAAGTGGAATTTCTTCTTGAATCTTGAGTCGTTACTATGAATGAGTGATCGCCTGTGTGTATCGGAGCTGCGCGAGTGGTTTTGCTCTTACACCTTCATTACCCTCTCTGGCGGGAGGACCTCTCTCTTCTTGATCTCTTCACTCCATGTACGGGCTTGCGCGCCTAAGGGGAATAGGGTCCTTCCTTCTCTTTCTCTTCCTTCTTCTTTTCTTCTTAATATAAGAAGAAGTGGTGTGGAGCCGATAACGACAGGAGTGGTGGATGCCAGTAATCCGCGAGAGAGGAATAGAGAGGAATAGAGAGAGGCGACGCCTCTCTTTCCCCCTCACCGCGTCGCCTCTCTCTATTCCTCTCTCGCGAGAAAGAGAATGAAGGACCGATAACGACAGGAGTGGTGAATGCCGGTACTCCGTGAGAGAGGAATGGAGAGACGTCGCCTCTCTCTATTCCTCTCTCGCGCGATGGAAACGATTTCCGATGAAAAAGTCTTCCGTCCTTCCTGTTTTCATTCCCTCCGTTGCTCCATCTTTTCATTCCCTCTTAATATACGCAGTTTGACCACGAGATTGGTTAAACTGAGGAGAGAGAAATGAATTTCTATGGGTAGCGTTGCGTTCTACGCTGATGTCTCGAAAGATCCACGCCGTGGATGTCACTTTCACCGGGGGTGAATAATCCGAGACATGTCAGTTGATATAGTATATATATTGAATAAACGCTACTCAAGATTGGAGCTCAGTAAATCCGTTCTGCGGGCTTTTTTGTCTTAGTTTTTTATATGGAGGGAGAAACGGCGCGCGGAATCATTGTCAAGGCCGGAATCAGCCTGGTCTTAGCCGGCAGCACGCTCTTTGCCGAGACCATGGGATACCCACGAATTGGAGAGTTTCTGCGCGAGTTATCCCGGGCTTATTTGATGGTGGAAAACGCTTAAGTGTCGTCCATTTTCTCGCTCTCGTTTTGATCGATGTCTCGAACGATGGGATTGACGAATAAACCCGGTACAGCCGATCGTCAACGCCCGATCGTCAAGGCCCTTCATTTGCTCTTCTCTTTGACTAAAAAATACCACAATTAATTATAAATCTCTGATAGTGGTAGGATAACAATAACCCAAATCTCTTATAGTGGTAGTTATGTTCATAGATTAGGCTAGAATTCTTAGTCTTTAATTTGCTCTTGTAATTGTTCTATCCCTTCATTTGCTCTTCTCTTTCACTAAAAAATACCACAATTAATTTTAAATCTCTTATAGTGTTAGAATCATGAAAACCCAAATCTCTTATAGTGGTAGTTATGTTCATAGATTAGGCTAGAATTCTTAGTCTTTAATTTGCTCTTGTAATTGTTCTATCCCTTCATTTGCTCTTCTCTTTCACTAAAAAATACCACAATTAATTTTAAATCTCTTATAGTGGTAGGATCATGAAAACCCAAATCCTTTCTCTCTCCCTACGTGCTCGTTTGACAAGCGACAAATCCTTTCTCTCTCCCTACATGCTCGTTTGACTTATCTGAGATTCCCCGGCAGGTTGGAAAATTCACTCTTTCTCCGAGCTTTAATGACAAAGACGTCTTTGCAATTCTGGACGCCGGCGTCGGCAATTGCCGGCTAATACAAAGACGTCTTTGTCGACGTCTTTGCAAATCATCGTTTCCGGATGACTTTGCAAATCATCGTTTCTTTGCAATTCTGGACGTCGGATGATTCCCCGTTTCTCCGTCGTTAAAAGGGCGCACGAAACGATGATTTGCTAAGTCATCCGGAAAGTCATTCCGCTAGTTCCGGCGTCCAGAATTGCAAAGACGTCTTTGTCATTAAATCTCGGAGGCCGGAGAAAATCATCTGACGGCCAGAAACGACGGCCAGAAAATCATCCGACGGCCAGCGCGCGGAATGATTTTCTTTGACAAAGACGTCTTTGCAAATCATCCGGAATTCTGAAATCATCCGAAGTCCGGAAGACGGCTAGTACAAAGACGGCCAGAAAATCATCCGACGGCCAGCGCGCGGAATGACTTTCTTTGCAAAGACGTCTTTGTCATTAAATTGTCCGTAAAAAGGCAAGTTCGCTCTTTAAAAGGGCGCGCGTTATACCGCGCAATCCATGGCGGGAGAAACGGCACGCGGAATCATTGTCAAGGCCGGAATCAGCCTGGTCTTAGCCGGCAGCTCGCTCTTTGCCGAGACCATGGGATACCCACGAATTGGAGAGTTCCTGTGCGAGTTAGCCCGGACTTATTTGAAGGTGACAAACGCTTGAGTGTCGTCCATTTTCTCGCCATCATATAACCGTGGTGATCTAAGATCAAACGAGAGCGAGATTGGTTGATCTGCCATCGGACCGTCGATGCTGCCAGATCAACCGATCTCACTCTCGTTTTGATCTATAAATGGTTATATGATGGCGAAAAGAGATGTTATCCGTCATTATGTTTCTTTTCTTGTGCGTCTCCGTGGTGCATCTCCGTGGTGTATCTCCGTGGTGCGTCTCCGTGGTGCATCTCCGTGGTGCGTCTCCGTGGTGCATCTCCAGAGCACTCTGATCGGCTTTTCGACATCGCCTTCTCTTGATACAGATTCTGCGCGATCTCCTTGAGCAAGAACAGCTGCGCCTTATCCGTGCGCATCGACACGATCGCTCTCCTCATCGACTCCCGACCCGCCTCCAGAGCCTCCAACCTCTTGTACAATTTTTGTATGCTAACCTTATCCTCTTCCGGCGGATCATCTCTGTGAATGGTATCAACAGTATAAATTCTGTCTTCCTCCTCCATTTCGACGGCTATTTTCTTCTCCGTCTCCAAATCATCCATCCGTCTCATCGCGCCTCGTGCCAGATAAATAAAACCTTATTTTCTGATTTTTAATTCCTGAAAAATCCTTAAAAAATTAAAATAGAAAAATCTTGAGAAAAGCTCATGAAAATTGATTAAAGAAATAAATAAAATTGGGAAAATTAAGAAAAATATAAAAATTGTACAAAACCCCTAAAACTTAGACTACTCATATCTTTTCAAAGAAAACTTCTTTTTGGATGAATTTTTTGTAATTTTGATCCCTTTTGTCTTCTTTTTTTGTCATATCACTTGAAATAGAGTATAAAATGGTCAAGAAGGCAATTTTGCATTAAAAATGGCTAGTTCTCGTCCTTTATCTTCATCCTTGTTATTCGCCTCTCTTTCCCCATCACCGCGTCGCCTCTCTCTATTCCTCTCTCGCGAGAAGGAGAAGGAAGGACCGATAACGACTGGAGTGGTGTGGAGTCGATAACGACAGGAGTGGTGGATGCCGGTAATTCGTGAGAGAGGAATAGAGAGGAATCCGCGTCGCCTCTCTCTATTCCTCTCTCGCGAGAAGGAGAAGGAAGGACCGATAACGACTGGAGTGGTGTGGAGCCAATAACGACAGGAGTGGTGGATGCCGGCAATTCGTGAGAGAGGAATAGAGAGGAATCCGCGTCGCCTCTCTCTATCCTCTCTCGCGCGATGGAAACGATTTCCGACACGCGATGAAAAAGTCTTCCAACCTTCCTCTTTTCATTCCCTCCTAATATACGCAGTTTGACCACGAGATTGGTTAAACTGAGGAGAGAGAAATGAATTTCTATCGGTAGCTTTGCGTTCTACATTGATGTCTCGGAAGATCCACGCCGTGGATGTCACTTTCACCGGGGGTGAATATTCTGAGACATGTCAGTTGATATAGTATATATACTGAACAAACGCTGCTCAGGATTGGAGCTCTGTAAATTGTAAGAACTGACTACTCGTGCGAGGTCGCGATTCACTCAGGCAAAATACTCACGAATCGGGAGAACTGACCATTCAAAGAAGAAAATTATATTAACTTCACACACACATCACCGATCATCCATCGGTTTCTTTAAATGAACACACAAATATCCGTGCGAGTTGGATCAGACGGCTTAGATCACACTCTCAAACTCTTCCTTGATCTGAGCTTTGTTTTACTCTGCTGAGACCAATCTCTTTCTGGAATTCACTAAACTTAGAAATTCCGAGTGATTTTGTGAATAAATCAGCCAATTGATCTTCCGTTCGTACGTATTTCAGGTTCACCTTTCCTTCCTCCACGCATTTTTGGATGAAGTGATATCGTACTTCGATATGCTTCGTCCGACCGTGATGAACATGATTTCGGCTAATTTCAATTGCAGACTTGTTGTCGAGGCACAAATCAAAACGCTTCTCGTCACATCTACTTAATTCACGCATGAATCTACTTATCCAAATCCCTTAACATCCTGTCAATGTAGAAGATATATATTCTGCTTCACATGAAGACAGCTATTACCTTCTATTTGCGACAATTCCACGCAATTGGCTTTGATCTGTAGAAGAGAATTAAACCTGATGTACTCTTTTGGTCATCCAAATCTCCCGCATAATCACTATCACAGTATCCTTTTAACTAGCATTCCTTATCAGATTTATAAACAAGACCATAGTCAGTAGTACCCTTCATATATCTGAAAATTCTTTTGGCTGCTGCCATATGATCTAAGTATAGTTTATTCATAAAACGGCTCAAATAACTCACTGAGTATACCAAATTAGGTTCAGTTAGAGTGAGATACCTCAGACACCCAATTATCAACCTGAATAGAGTAGATTCCACTTCTGCTCCTTCACCATATCGGTTTAGTTTTAACTGACATTCCATTGGAGTTTTTGATGCATTGCCTTCTGACATGTTAAATATGTCCAGAACCTTTAGTGCATAGTTTGTCTGACATATTTTAATCTTGTCTTTCTCTTGTATCACTTGAATTCCTAGGTAAATTTAGTGAGCCGAAATAAGTCATCTCGAATTTGGTTTTCATTGAGAGTTTAAATGACTCGATCTCCTCAGTATTAGATCAAGTGATGATCAGATCATCAACATAAACTCCCACCTATAGTTTACTCTCTTTTCTGCTAGATGTATACACTGCTTGATCACTGATGCTTCTGATGAAACCCATAGATTTTAAGCTGTCATCCAGCTTAATGTTCCATGCCCTTGGAGCTTGTTTGAGACCATACAATGCCTTTTTCAATTTAAGGACATAATCTTCTTTTCCTTCCTTTATGAATTCCTCGGGTTGATCCACATAGATATCTTCTTCAATGTATCCATTGAGAAATGTCGATTTTACATCAAGATGATGTAAATTCCACTTGAATTGAGCAGCCATAGCTATGATGATCCGTATGGACTCTGCTCGTGCTATTGGAGAGAATACTTCCTCATAGTCAATCCCTCTTATCGACTGGAAACCTTTTGTAACCAATCGAGCTTTGTATCTTGTAATCTCTCCACAAAAATTCCTTTTAATTTTGTAAATCCACTTAACACCTACTGATGTGCACTTCTCGGGTAGTTTTACAAGGTCCCAGGTTGAGTTTCTCTCAATTGATTCTAACTCCTCTTTCATAGCGTGTCTCCACACATCCTCTTTCATTGCTGTTTTATAGGATGTAGGTTCTTCTCCTGAAAAGAAACATGCCTCATCCTCCTCTGTTTCTTGTGTCTCATCATGGATCTCTTGAATTGATCTGTATCTCTCGGGTCTATCTTCTTCTAAAGATTGATCTTGATCTCTTTGCTCATCTGAAGGTATGATTTATGTTGTATTTGAGTCTTGATTATCAGCTGAGAATTCAGATGAATTTACCAAATTAATGGTTGATGTGAGAGTGAGTTCAACACGTTGACCTCTCTGTTGACTGAAATCCCAACTCTAAAACTCCTCAAATATTACATCTCTGCTGATAGTTGACGTAGCGTTTTATGCGCTCGTTAAAACACACAAACGTCGGTCAGCCAAAAATTTATAATTCCGAACTCACAATAACAAAGATATAAAATCAAGTATAATATAAGTATCGGGTCGATCCACAGAGAACACGGTTGACTTTGATTGAAGAGTTGACTTGGTCAAACTTAGGTTTAAAAGAAGATTTGAAGAAGTGATAATGATATTTTATAAATATAAATGAGATAAATATACTAGATAGGTTATTTCAATATTTTAGACTTCTGATTTGACAGAGAAATGTCAAAAGTCAAGGTCAAAGCATTGACTTTGACCAACAATTGACTTTCTGTAAAATCAGAGAACAAAAAGAGCTCAGAAGATTATGAATATTATCTACTCAGAATCAATACAGAAAATGGAAATTATTGATATAAAATTCATGATTTTTCGAGAAGAATTGGATTTATTATGAATTATTGAAAATCAAAGATTAGAAAAATCTCAAAATGAACCCTTCGGAGTAAATCTTCAAATTGACTAAGGAAGTGATATATCAATAGAAAGATATCAACTAGAGGATTCTAAATGGACTAAAATCATCAAATTGCAATTTGTATTTTAAGAGTAATTGATCCCGCAAGTCAACGCCCAAATTCAGATTGCAAATGAACAGTGGTTGGTCAAACGTTAAATTGAGGGTCCAATGATTATGGAATTTGATGAATTTACTATCCATGGAAAGCTGATGAAACAAGGAATCCAATGAAACTAGAATTAAGTGATTCGGTCTTAAGATCAGAGAGATATCCTTATTTCAAAATCAGAAAAAATTTGAACCAAATTTGGGCGAAAATGAAGAACAAAATGACTATTAAAGCAAAATTAACTACCTAAATCAAGTCTAAATTACAATTATTGCAAGGAGAATTATTCCATCACACTACTAACCCGATTGACGTGAAGATTGGGCTTCAATTCATGTTTATTGAGGAGTATTGGATCGATTTCGTGTTCAACGTGTATTCCGCGATCAAGGAGAGATTTCGATCAATTCTTGCAATGAATCGCGATGAATCCTGCCTCAATCTAATCACGATCGAGTCTAGAATGCAGGGGAATTGTGATGAACTCAAGGTATGCCTTCAAAATTACTTAATTTCTTCACGATTAATCAAGAGTTGCTTCGAAAGAGAAGAATGCATCGGTTTTTAAAGAAAAATTGTCGCAAAGAATACAGGCCGTCCGTTTCACAATGCGATTTGCGCTGTCCGATTTTCCGAAATCGATGGAATCATGGCCCACGACGCGGGCCACATTCTCTCTTAATTTTGCCCGTCCGATGAAGATCAGAGCGTGTCCATGCATCCATGTGTCGCCCCACGATTGCACGATGCGACCCGCATTTTTTGTTTATTTGGCCCTATTCGATGAAGATCGGAGCGTCTCGATGCGTCCACCGGTCACCCCACGATGTGCCAAATTCGCGATTAATGCGAAGTGTCCGATGTTCACTTACGCGATCAACGGCTCCCATTTGCGCACATGCTGCTGATGGCGATCGTGTGGACTCGAGTCCACTCGATCGACACGCCTTACGTGACGCTATTCGCCTCCAACGCGCGCGAAGTGTCTACGTGTCCTGCATTTATGAGATTAAACGGGACATAGTCCCACACGGAGAAAATGAGTGGACTTGGCGAGAATATAATGTGGGGCCGCATAACGCAAATGCATTACCGCCCCAATACTATAACTAGGGCCCACTAACCCGTGGGCCCTTCACCTACCAGCCCCCCTCACGCTGTCACGTGGTGCCACTCGGGCGTCCGCGTGGACTCGCGTGTTCTTGCCACGTGTCCGCGCCACCTCCATGCATGGTTCTGCGTGGCGCTGTGACGAGAAGAAACCGCGAGGTTGTTGATTTCACACGGTCTCGTGTCAAAAATAATTCTGAATTTACCAATTTAGTGAAAATAACTCAAATTGAGGAGTACAATGGTAAATAAGGGTCGAATCCACTGGGAAATAAGTATTTTCGAGAGATCTATTGGAAAATGATCAAATCGGACGATGAATTGACGTGAGAATTTAGGGAAAATGGTGGATTTAGAAAGATAACTCAAAGACGTTTCCACGGAATCAAAAATCGCTTGATTTGGATTTGTAATCGCGGAGAAATCAAATAGCGAAGTGAGATGAAATTTCCGAAAATCGGAAGATTGAAAACTGAAATTAAAGACTAAATTACGATCCTAAATTTCAAGTTGATGATACATGACGTTAGATTTGAAGGAAAACATGATTTCTAACCCGAGATAGTGATTGAATCGATCCAATTAATCACTAGATCAAAGGCTATTCATTCCGAGATTTTGAACGCGAGCATCGGTGTTTAAGAGACAATTTCTCCATGATCAATCGATAAAATCTCACTTTTAATCACTCCCTCGACGCGGAAACGAGTCTAGAAGAGATTAGAAGCGAGAGATTCAAGGATGGAGGGGTGTAGATAGATCAATTTGATGAATACATCCGAGAATATCTTACAAAATCGAAGAACGCCTCAATTTATAGGCAAATTGGGCGTAACCGTCCAATCGTCTTGATTAACGGCTCTGATGAAACGGTTCATCACGAACTGTTACCGATAAGTCGCGCCCATCCGATCGCGATCAAACGCGTGAGAGGAGGCCACGTGTTGATGCGTTATAAAACGTGTGAAACGCCGTCCGTCGGATCTCCATCAAGCGTTTAATATGCGTTTTGATGAAGTGATGAGTCCAGCGATCGCGATTAATCTCGACGCTTATAACTCGATTGATGAACGGTCGAGATTAATCCTTCAAGCTTCACTTAAGTGGACTTTAACGCACGTGCGTTGTGATGGATATTATGTGGCCTATAAGCCAATCACACTTTCATCAATCTTGTTTATGTTCGTTGAAATGAAATTTATTCATTGTCATTCTTGTGTGATGTTTGCAATGAAGTCCATGAGCATGTGCAATGACTAAGTGAATTATGATGAGATCATAATATAGTGATCGCTAGTCTTTAAACATATGTTCTAAACATTCTTATTCGTGGGATATTCGAGAAGGACATCGAATTATCTGGAAAGAATAGCACTATCTGATCCATCTCATATGATGAGTATGGCCGATCCTATAGCCATCGGTGTGGAGACACTAAGGATAGATAGTGGGTGCTCTTTGGAGAAAGAGTTCACTGAATTGATCCGTATGAATCCCTGAATGGTAATATACCTAATTGTCAATCAGGTTGATTCATGTCATGATTGTGTATGTGGTCCTTTGACTTGAGACACCAAAGACATCTTGTGGATGGATGATCGTGTTTTGATTATGACTTACGAATCCCTAGTCACGGGATATCTAAAACGTCATATATTGGATACGACATGATGTCCACGAAGATGATTGTGTGGTCAAGATGGGATCATCCACCCTCGGTATATGAGGAGATCGACTCAAGGAATGAGATGCGGTTAAATCCTTGGCCAAGGTAGCAGAAATATTGAGTGACGGATTAGGGTTTGACAATTAACCATACCCTAAGTCATTCATGAGTCTCGTGTGGATGAAGGATTATACGTACACAGTAACCAATGACGGCAGGGTTCCATGAAAGAGTTCTAATATACTCCATATCTCCTAGAGCACGTGGTGTAGCTTGGCACCCGCCGGGCTGGCGACTCAACCTGTCGATTGGGTTAAATCGATCCTTAGTCAATTAATCTATATGTTGATATAGTTAATTGATAAGGACCAATAAGTGTTATTGGGTTGATAGAGTCATTAACTGGCGAGATATATGAACCTAGAGGGTCACACACATAAGGTCAATGGACGTCGGTGGATATAGACATAATAATAAGGGTTTTTTTGTGAAAAGTTCACATTCCCAAAGTCTATAAATAGGGGGAGAACGACCATAATAGAGGTGCCCATGCAAGCTTAGTGGAACTTCTCCTCCCTCTTCTCTTCCTCTCGTGGTGACGAGTGTTCAAGAGGAGATCCGATCGTCTGGAGACTGTGTGGATACCGCTAGAGGCCGGACGCTTGAACGGTTGAAGAACTCTTTCAAATGATCCAAGTAAGTATGAATTTTATTCTATACTAGATGATAGGATCACCTAGAACGGTTGGTGCTTCCACGATGTTGAATGTTTTGATTCAACACCTTCCGCTGCAATCATTATTTTGGACAAAGATTTGGAGAGCTTTTTGAGCCTCAGATCCCAGCACGTTGATCGGTGATCTGTGGACCTCGCGTCCACTGTATTAACGCGCAATGATCTGTGTGCGTTCCATCCGACGCCTCGCGTTAATCCACGTCGCCTGAAATAGAAAAGAAAAGTGAAACATAGTCCCACACGGTAAAAATAAAAGGAGGGATTCGGTTTAAAACATGTGGCGGACGTGAGGGTTAATAATTATCTTCCGATAATCGGAAGACTTATATGTACTATAACCCTATATATTACGATTAAATATAAATAGTGCCCACGTGTCACCTTCGCACCACGCAAGCGCTCGTGTGGGCCCGCGTGGCCCTGCCACGTGGCCTTGAGTGCCACGTTGCACCCACATGGGACCCGCACGAAAATCAACCCCCTTTTTATTCTTTTTTTAATTATTTTAAACGATTTAAAATCGAAAATAAATTCATATAATTTTGGAAAAATCGCTAAAAATTAGAAAATTCATAACTTTCAAAATACAACTCAAAATTAATCCAAACTTCTTTCATTTGATCTAAAATTTAATTATCTATCATTCTAAAAAGTCAAATTATTTAAATAACAAGAGATTTAATTCTTATTTTAAAAATACATTGATTTCTTTAAGATTTTTACTTTAGAAAATTAAATGAATGTTCATAAAAATGATTTCTCTCATTATTTAACTTTAAATATTACTTATAATCTCAAGTAAAGATAGGTTATAAAATAATTTATCTTTAATTCATCATAATTAACCCTAAATTAACGCATTTTGATATTATAGCTTAAAATTGCATGAAATGATAGAAATGCACTCAAAGTATGATAACATGCATGAGAATGAAATGTTTTATGCCTTAATTTGCATTAATAATCATGTTTTATCGTATTAAGATTACATGCTATCACGCTGCCACGTGGCCTTGCGTGCCATGTCGCATCCGTGCAGGTCCCACGTGCCACGTCAGCTCCGCGGGGTCTGTGGAGATAGAAAAACCCCTTTTTTGCATGTTTTTAAAGGAATAAAAATCAAAATAAATTCTATAAAATCCGAAAAAATCTAGAAAATTCAGAAATTAATAA
The DNA here is from genome assembly GCA_024174645.1 of Lemna minuta. Lineage (NCBI taxonomy): Eukaryota > Viridiplantae > Streptophyta > Magnoliopsida > Alismatales > Araceae > Lemna > Lemna minuta. Next base: position 20,231,158 of record CM044106.1, read on the forward strand.
CATTAAAAATATAACTCCTTTTTAATTCAAATTTTCTCTATTGGATCACAAATATCTTCATCTTTAATATTATACGATCTAAAAATATAAATTCAAACAAGGAAATGAGATGGATTGAAAATAATACTAAATCATTCATTAAGAATTCTTTCTTTTAATCATCCAATCAATCTTTTCTTGGAATTAATCCTTTTAATCATCTTCTAAAGTCAAAGTAAATCAGGGAAATTAATTAATTTCTATTAATTTAACCTTTGAAAAAGATTAATCATTAATAAAGCACATAATTAACCCTAAATTATGCATAAATATGAACTTTAGTAGAATGGCATACCAATTGAGAAAATTCATAAAAACTATGATAACATGCATCATAATCACATAAAATAAGCATGAATATGAGTTAAATAACATAAGAATTTAAGTTAAATATGCATGTTATCAATAGTTACCTTGAAGCTTATTGAATCAAGTCATCTATACACTTTTGTGCCAAGTTCATACCCAATGAGAATCATAACACTGCTTTTATCTTCAAGTTTGCTCACCTTCTTTGTAGTTTTTACATGCACCACTGATCCAAACACCCATAAATAATCCACTAAAGGGTTTCTTCCACTCCATTTTTTATATGGAGTTGAATCCAACTTTTAGTAAAAGATTGATTCAAAACATACACACAGGTGTTTACAGCCTCTACCCACAATTCTAGAGGTAATCTCTCTCTTTCAACAGGCTTCTAACACAAGACATAATTGTTCTATTCTTTTTTTTCTACTACTCCATTTTGTTGAGGATAATAAGGAGTAGTGAAATGTCTTTTTATCCCATTCATATCACAAAAATTTCTGAACTCTTCAGAATTAAATTCACCTCCTCTATCTGTTCTAAAACATTTTATTCTTTCACCACATTCGGATTCGGCTAAATTTTTAAAGATCTTAAAATGATGATATGATTCTGACTTCTCTTTCATAAAGAACACCCACATAAACTGAGTAAAATCATCAACTAATAGAAAATAATACCTTCTTCCTCCAATAGTTATGGTTGAATCGGTCTACATATATCACCATGAATTAGTTCAAGTCTTTTTTTGGCTTAGAAGGATGATACAGCTGGAAAACCACTTCAGCTGTGTTTGCCAGCCATGCAATTTCTACACAAACGATCACAAAAACAGATATTTGGTGATCTTCTTACCATGTCACCTTTCCTCATGTCATCAATCGCCCAAAATTTTTTATTACAGAAACGATGATGCCACAGCCACACCTCTTGTTCTTCTTCTTGTGAGATTATGCAGAATTTGGAGACACCCAATTTAAGAAGGTACATACTGCCATTAGTTTTCTGAATTCTTGCAAATTGTTTTCCCTCACTATCAAATATAGATAAAACACCTCCTCCCAAAGTAAATGTGAAACCATCCTCGTTAATTTTCCAGGACTCAAAATGTTAACCTTCACGGATGGAACAAACAAAACTCCCTCGAGTTTAATTTCCTACACATTTAAGTAATTTAGCATGATAGATCATTTTCCCTCAAACCTTATCGAGGATTCATCGACAAATCTTATCAATCCATGTTGATTTTCATCAATTGAATAGAAATTAGATCTCTTACTCGTCATATGTGAGCTAGCTGGTGTATCAAGATACCACACATTTCCTTGGAGATTCATTTCTTGAATGAAATTCATGTACTCTCGGTTTCTTCTTGCTTTTGCATTCATCTACAAAATGATTGAATTCTTGACAGTTGTAGCATCGAACCTTAGATTTATCAAACGGTTTTCTTGGTCCTTCTTGTTTTTGGTCATCACTGGACTGAAATTTTCCTCTGCCTTGGTCTCTTCCCCTTCCCCTTCCTCTTCCTCTTCCACAAGACGTTTGAACATCTTCTTGTTTTGAATTCTTGAATTTATTCATTGCTCGGGATAGCAGCGCATGTTCCTTTTCTCTTACATCTCTCTCAGACAATCTCATTTCATTAACTTTTAGTGATCCTATTGCCTCTACTAATGACATAGTATCGAGGTCACCAAATTGTTCAAGAGATAGTGTCAAAGAATCATACCTCAGAGGCATCAACTGAAGAAGTTTCCTGATAGCTTCTTTATCATCAATCCTCTTACCGAGTTTTCGTAACTCGAAAACAATCCTTGAGAATTTATCAGTGAATTCCCCTACCTTATCGATTTTCTTCATAGAGAGATTTTTGAAATTCCCTTCGAGACCTTGTGCTCTTGATTGGGCGAGACGATCTATTCCCACATGGAATGATCGAATAATCTTCCAATTTACCTTTGCAGACTTCCTAATGTCTAACTGAATGCCTGAAGATTCCAGAATAGCGGCTAACATTGCAGATAAGGCTAACCTGTCTTTCTGCCTATTTGTCTCAATTTCGGCAACGGTTTCCCACAAACCTTGAGCGTCAAAATGCACTTCCATCTTCATTGCCAAGTGACGGTAATTTTTCGCTGAGAGTTGTGTCAGAGGCGTCAGGACAACCACGTAAATTTTCTTGACCGATTCATCGGTCATAGTTCTCTCCCCTTGAATTGAAGACTCGCCTCTTCTAAGCATCTCCGCAGGTCACCCGAAAATCTTGAAAGAACTAAATACTCGTGCAAGGTCCCTATTCACTCAGCCAAAACACTCACGAATTAGGAGAACTAACCATTCAAAGAACAAAATTATATTCATTACACACACACACGTCACCGATCATCCATCTGTTTAGTTAAGTGAAGAACAAAACAATCAAAGAAATGAAACAAACAAAAATAATGACTGTAGGGTGACGAAACGATGTCGTATGGTCTTTGAATACACACGATGTCGTGTCAAAAAAAGTCCAAACTTACCAATTTTAAGATTAATTAATTAATTAAAGGTTATAATGGTAAATAAGGGTCGGATCCATGGAGAATTAGAGAAATTTGAGAGATATCTTTGAAATTCGATCAAATCGGATGATGAATTGAGTTTAGAAATTAGGCATTTTATAATATTAAGAATGATAACTCAATTGCGAATCCACGGAATCAAAAATCGAGTGATTAAGATAAGAATTTGCAGCGTAATCGAAGTTTGAAAATGGGGTAGAAATTCGATCACGAAAATGATTAAAAACCGAAACTAAAACCAAATTAAACTTAATCTACGATTCAAAATATAAAATTAACACTAAATGACGAAAGATTAAGATGAAAACACGAAATCTAACCCAAAGTAGCCTTCAAAATGATCCAATTAATTTCCGCGTGCATGGCTTTTCATTTCGCGTTTTCGAAGACGAAGATGGAGTTCAAGATGTGATTTCTCCTTGCTCTCTCGGTCAATTTTTGATTTCAAATGCTCCCCGGACGCGGAAATACATCAAGAAGAGATTTAAATTGATAAATGATAACATGCTAAATTAACATGATAAAATATGATTATTGATACATATTAAGGCATAAATGATTTCATTTACATGCATGTTATCATACTTATATGTATTTTTCTATTATTATATGAAAAAGTCATTATAATCTCAAAATACTTTAATTTAGGGTTAATTTTGATAAATTAGAATTTAATAATTTGATAACCCATCTTTTTCTTGAGATTATAAGTATTTTTAAAATTAAAATAACAAGAGAAATCATTTTTATAAACATTTATTTCATTTCCTAAAGTTTAAAATCTTAATAAATAAATGTATTTTTGAAATAATAATTTTAACTCTTATTATTTATTAAATTTGACTTTTTAGAATAATAGATAATTAAATTTCGGATCAAAGGAAAAAATTTGGATTAATTTGGAGTTATATTTTGAAAGTTATGAATTTTCTATTTTTAGGGATTTTTTCCGGATTTTTCTGAATTTATTTCGATTTTTAATAATAAAAATGAATTAAAAAATAGCAAAAAGTGGATTAATTCTACGCGGGTCCCACGTGGATGCGACGTGGCACTCAGGGCCACGTGGCAGCGCCACGCGGGCCCACGCGGCGCCTACACGGCGTATACATATATTTATTATTTATTATTTATATAGTATATATAATGGGTATTCAGCCTTCCGTATATCTGAAGGGTATTCAAAGCTTCTAAACCGTCGGGTCTTATAAACCCGACGATTTCCAGTATTGTTTTCTGTGTGGGACTAATCCACACGATGTGTTAAAAATGCAGGTGACGTGGCTTGATGAGAAGCGCCAAATCAAATGGATGATCGATCGACGCGCGTCGATCGAATGGACGCGCGGTCCACCAAAGTTCATCAAGCGCACGTGTTGATTAAAAGGACGCGATCGAGATTGAACTGCGCGGGGAGCATCCGGACGGTCGGATCAAGATTCAAAGGACGCGATCGAGAGCGTTTTTAAAACGCTTATCTGCGGATCAATCTGAGCCCTTCATCACGATCGGACGGTCACGATATTTTCCAAACGGTCCGTCGTGGACCATTTCATCGTAACCGTCGATCGTTTCGATCGGACGGTTACGATCAAAAACCCTATATAAAGAGATGTTCTTCGACAATTGTAAGCATCCGAGATGGAATTCCATCCAATTGAGTTGTCTAGACACCTTCCCTCTCGTTTCTCTTGATTCCATCGTGTTCCTCTTTCAATTCCGCACCTCTGGAGCCTTTGAAGTCAAGATTTGGTGGAGAATCTTAGGAGAAATCGGCGCTTAAATCTCACGTTCGCGTTCTTCGTGTTCTTCGCGATTAACCACCTTAATCGCAGCGATTTGATCGCTAATTGGGATTAGTGGAAACGGTTTTTCTTAATTTATCCTCCTATAGTGTTTAATTTTCGTTTAGATTAGGATTTAGAATTTAATTTCTTGAATTTTAGGCTAAAATCGCGATTTTCACGTTCGAAAATTTCTCTCCACTTCGAACTTCGATGTCTCCACGAAATCAAGATCATTTTCGATGATTTTTGATTCCGTGGATTCGTTTTGAAGTTATCTTTCATAATATATCATTTTCCCAATTTCTACCATCAATTTCTCGTCCGATTTGATCAATTTCAAAAATTACATCAAGAAACTCCTTATTTCCCTGTGGATTCGACCCTTATTTACCATTATACCCTTGAATTCGATACATTTTCATCAAACTGGTAAGTTCGGAAATATTTTTTACGCGATACTGTATGAAATCCATGACCTCGCGGTCTCGTCTCGTCAATGAACGCTTGAATTATGGTGTCTAGACAGTTCAGTTTCACTCAAAAATCCAAGGGTACATTTCCATTCGAAGAACAGTTCAATTTATAGGAGAAAAGAGGCGTAATCGTCGGATCAACGGTCGGATCGTGATTGACGGTCGAGATTGTGTCATTTGATCGAAACGACGCGATTAAGTTGTGAGCATCCGATCGCCGATGGAGCATCAGGATGCGTCCACATCGCTCGTGTGAAGAGGTGTGTTGCTTCGTCTCATTCGCTGGATCTTCATCAGATGGTCACGATTAATCGGAAGGTCCACCGATCGCGATTAATCATGACCGTTATAACTCCTTAGATGGACCGTCAACATTGATTCACTTAAATGGCATTTAAGGCACATGCTTGATTGATGATCTGGTGGACTCTGCGTCCACATGATCTACGCGCTTTATTCGATTCGATCTCGTCCAACGCATTTTATGCTGCCACATCGCCTTAAATAGAAACAGAGAAGGAATAGTCCCACACGGAGAAAATTAAGGAGAAGGGACGGGTTTATAAGATCCAAGAATTTAAGCGGTTAGCTTAAATCCGATTACGGATGCTTATATGTACTATAACCATATATTACGAGTAAATATAAATATGCACATGTGTCACCTCCGCGCCACGCTGGCGCTCGCGTGAGTCCACGTGGCCTTGCGTGCCACGTCGCATCCACGTGGGTCCCGCGCGATAATTAAACCCCTTTTAACCCCTTTTTATTTGTTTTTAATTAATTTAAAATAAAAAATAAACTTAAATAATTTCAGAAAAAATTAAAAAAATTCCTATAAATTGTAAAAATCATAACTTTCAAAATATAATTTGTTCAAATTTATTTTTTTGGATCAGAAATTGAATAATCTATCATTATTAAAAGTCAAAATCTTAAAATAGTAAGAGAATAAATTTTAATTAAATAAATATGTTCATGTATTTTCTAAAATAACTTTATAAAAATACATGAATGTTAATAAAGATCATTTCTCTTATATTTTCATCATTAAAACATAATTATGATCTCAAATATAATTGGGATTAAAATCATAAGGTTTAATTATGCATACTTATCCATAAATTGATGTATTTTTAGATCATAACATGAAATTATGCAAAATGATAGAAATATACTTAAAATATGATAACATGCATACAATTGGAGTAATTAATGCTTTATTTGCATGAATAATCATGTAAATTCGTGTATAAATAGCATGTTATCATGGGACCCATGCGCGATCCTTCCTTTCATCCACGCCGTTATAACTCGTCTGCTTGAATGGTCACGATTTACTCTTATCTATTCACATATCGTATCCGTGCGATTTGGATTACACGGCTTAGATCACACTCTCATCAATCCGTCCTACGGGCTTTTTTTGTCTTAGTTTTTACATGGTGGGAGAAACGGCGCACGGAATCATTGTCATGGCCGAAATCAGCTTGGTCTTAGCCGGCAGCTCGCTCTTTGCCGAGACCGTGGGATACCCACAAATTGGAGAGTTTATGTGCATGTTAGCACGGACTTATTTGAAGGTGAGAAACGCTTGAGTGTCGTCCATTTTCTAGCCATCATATAACCTTCTAAGATCAAACGAAAGCGAGATTGGTTGATTTGCCATCGTAACATCGATGATGCCATATCAAACGATCTCACTCTTGTTTTGATCTATAAATGGTTATATGATGGCGAAAAGAGATGCTATACATCATTATGTTTCTTTTCTTGTGCGTCTCATTCATGCATCTCCATGGTGCATCTCTAGAGCACTGATCGGCTCTTCGAGATCGCCTTCTCTTGATACAAATTCTGCACGATCTCCTTGAGCAAGAACAGCTGCGTCTTATCCGTGCGCATTGACACGTCGCTCTCCTCATCGACTCTCGATCCGCCTCCAGAGCCTCCAACCTCTTCTACAATTTTTGTATGCTAACCTTATCCTCTTCCGGCGGCTCATCTCTATAAATCGTATCAACAGTGTAAATTCGGTCTGCCTTCTCCATTTCAACGGCTATTTTCTTCTCTGTCTCCAAATCATCCATCCGTCCCATCGCGCCTCGTGCCAGAATCAAAATGCACAAATAAAACCTTATTTTCTGATTTTTAATTCCTGAAAAATCCTTAAAAAAATTTTAAATAGAAAAATCGTTAGATGAAAATTGATTTAAAAATACCATAAAATTGGGAAAATTAAGAAAAATAGAAAAATTGTACCAAACCCCTAAAACCTAGACTATTCATATCTTTTCAAATAAAAATTATTTTTGGATGAATTTTTTGTAATTTTGATTGCTTTTGTCTTCTTCTTTTTTGTCATATCACTTAAAATAGAGTGTAAAAAAGGTCAAGAAAGCAATTTTGCATTAAAAATGCCTAGTTCTCGTCCTTTATTTTCATTCTTGTTATTCGTCATTCATACCGAGGATCACAAAAATCATGCATACACGATTACATTATCCTTGTTTGACCGTGGAAAAGGTCAAACATCACACAAACACACACACTCACACAGACGCGCACGCACACACACAAGCGCGCACACGCACACACAAACATAAGTGGATGTTCAAAAAAGAAGATTGGTGCAGATAGACAAGTTGACACCTTCAAGGCAAGGTTGGTGTCAAAAGGTTATCGTCGAAGGCAAGGTGTTCACTATGATGAAACATTTGCACCAGTTGCCATGATATAGTCGATCAGGATTCTTCTCGTCATAGCTGCGCACTATGATTTTGAGATCTCACAGATGGATGAAAAAATGCCTTCCTCAGTGGAAACCATGAGGAAGCAGTGTATATGATACAACTTGAGGATTATACATCCGAAGAGTTTTCAGACAAGGTGTGTAGATTGCAAAGGTCCATTTATGGATTGAAGCAACATCTAGGAGTTGGAATATGAGCTTTGATGAGGCAATCAAATCTTATGATTTCATTAAGAATGAAGATGAGTTGTGTGTGTAAAAGAAAATCAATGGGAGTGCAATTACTTTTGTAATTCTTTATGTAGATGACATCCTACTCATTGGGAATGATGTAGGTATGTTATCATGAGTGAAGGCATGGCTCTCAAAGAACTTCTCCATGAAGGATTTAAGAGAGGCAACCTATGTATTGGGAATATGTATCTATAGAGATAGATTGAAGAAGTTGCTTGGATTGTCTCAGTCGAGGTACATAGACACAATTGTCAAAAGGTTTGGCATGGAGAATTCCAAGAAAGGTTTCATACCGATGAGACATGGAGTTCAAATATCTAAGGAGCTATCGCCTAAGACTCTTGAAGATAAGCATTAATGGAAAGGATCCCCTATGCATCAGCGATAGGATCCATAATGTACGCTATGATATGTACAAGGCCAGATGTAGCATATGCTCTAAGTGTTACGAGTAGATTTCAAGCAGATCCAGGTGAGAAACACTGGGAAGCTGTGAAATGCATCCTTAAATACTTGAGAAGGACTAAGGATTTGTTTCTGGTCTATGGAGAAGAAGAGTTGAAACTTAAGGGTTATACTGATTCGAGTTTTCAGTCAAATCTAGATGATAGAATTTTTTTTAATCTACATCTGGATTCATGTTCACTATAAACACAGGTGCAATATCTTGGAAGAGTTCCAAGCAAACCACTAATGCAAACTCGATGACTCAGGTTGAATACATTTCTGCAAGTGAGGCCGCCAAAGAAGCAGTTTGGTTAAAGAATTTCATCACAATCCTTGGTGGCATTCCCTCGATCTTCGATCCTATTCTCGTGTTGTGTGACAATAATGGTGCAATCACACAAGCGAAGGAGCCAAGGTCTCATCAGAAGTCGAAGCACATTCTGAGGCGCTTTCACTTGATTAGGGAGATCATTGATAACATGCTAACTAGACATGATAATACATGATTATTGATGCATATTAAGGCATAAATGATTTCATTTTCTATGCATGTTATCATATTTATGAGTATGTTATCATTTTCTATCATTCCATGAAAAAGTCATTATAATCTCAAAATACTTTAAATTAGGGTTAAATATGACGAATTAAAGATAAATGATTTTATAACCCATCTTTACTTGAGATTATAAGTATTTTTAAAGTTAAAATAATGAGAGAAATCATTTTATAAACATTCATTTAATTTTCTAAAGTTAAAATCGTTAAGAAATAAATGTATTTTTGAAATAGAAATTAAACCTCTCATTATTTATTAATTTTGAATCGTTAGAATGATAGATAATTAAATTTTGGATCAAATGAAAGAAATTTGGATTAATTTGGAGTTATATTTTGAAAGTTATAATTTTTATAATTTTTAGGAATTTTCTAGAATTTTTCTGAATTTAATTAAGTATATTTTTTATTTTAAATCTATTAAAACAATTTAAAAATAAATAAAAAGGGGTTTCTTAATCACGCGGGACCCACGTTGATGCGACATGGCAGAGCCACGCAGACCCACGCGAGCGCCTGCGTGGTGCGGAGGTGACACGTGTGTGTATTTATATTTACTCGTTATATAGGGTTATAGTACATATAAGCATCCCGATCATCGGGACTCGCTAACCCTTATTTTCGTCGCATCTTATATACCCAATCATTTGCTTTCTTTTTCTTCGTGTGGGACTATGTTCCACTCTAGTTTTTAATTGTAGGCGACGTGGCCGAAAGTGATGCGTTGGATCAAAAGCGCGTGGATTATCGCGCGTGGATCGCATGGACGCAGAGTCCACCGGATCACCAATCACGCACGTGCCTTTATGGGGAGTTAAGTGATATGATCGCGACCGTCCATCAAGGAGTTATAACGGTCGAGATTAAACGCGATCAAAACGCATCTGAAGCGTCCGATGAAGATCCGATGGATGCGTTTTCAAGGCGTTTTATATAGCGCGACAAGTGGCTTCATTTGAGCGCTCCATCAACGATCGGACGACTGTGACTTAATCGTAATGGTTCACGATGAGCCGTTTCATCGGAACCGTCGATTAATCGGATCGGAAGGTTACGCCCAAATACACTATAAATTGAGTTGTTCTTCTGATTTTTAAACCATTCGAGAGTAAATTAATAGACTTGATCTGTTTAGACACCAAATCTCTTGAATCTCTTGATCCTATCCTCTTCTAGACTCAATTACGCGTCCACAGAGTGCTTAAGACAAAGATTTGGGCGAAAGACGAGGAAGAAATCAATGCTTGAACTCCACGATCGCGGTTTTTCAGGCTTTTGATTAAAAGCCTTGATCCGGTGATTAATCAGGTTAATCCAATCACAATCTTGTGTTGGTGGAGGCGGTTTTCACTAATCTTTCATCTATTCATGTTTAATTTTATTTTAGATTAGTAATTTAGATTTAATTTCATTTAATTTTGGCTAAAATCGTTCTTCCGATTTTCGGAAATCATCCTCCACTTTGATCTTCAATTTCTCTGCGAAATCAAAGTCAAATTTGATGATTTTTGTTTCCGTGGAATCATCTTGAAGTTATCTTTCATAATCTACCATTTTCCCCAATTTTCTATCATCAATTCATCGTCTGATTTGATCAAATTCGAAGAAAACATCAGAAATTTCCCTAATTATCTGTGGATTCGACCCTTATTTACCATTATTCCCCTCAATTCGAGATATTTTCATCAAATTGGTGAGTTTGGACTTTGTTTTGACTCTTGATTGTGTGTAATTGACGACCACTTGGTCTTGATCCGTCAATCATCACTAGAGGAGATGTATTGATGGAAAGAGTTCCATCGACCGACAACGTTGCAGATCCACCGACTATTCTTTAGCTCAAGAAGTGTTCGAGTGTCATTGTATATGGAAGGGTTTAATGTATAAAGGTGATTGGCTTTAGTCCAAGTGGGAGATTGATGGGTATTATGTGGCCTCCAAGACAATCACACTTTCATCTTTTGTTTAAATTCATTGAAATCAACTTTGATGCACTGTCATTCTTGTGTGATGTTTGCAATGAAGTCCATGAACATATGCAATGATCAAGTGAATTATGATGAGATCATAATACAACGATCACTAGTCTTTAAACATATTTTCTAAATATTCCTATTTGTAGGATATTCGAGAAGGACATCGAATTATCCAGAAAGAATAGCACTATTTGAACTGACTCATATGATGAGTATGGCTGATCCTGTGGCCATCGGTGTTGAGACACCAAGGATAGATAACGGGTGCTCTTTGGAGAAAGAGTTCACTGAATTGATGCGTATGAATCCCTGAATGGTATTATGTCAAATTGTCAATTAGGTTGATTTATGTCACGGTTGTGTACGTGGTCTTTTGACCTAAGACACCAAAGACATCTTGTGGATGGATGATCGTGTTTTAACTATGACTTAAAAATCTTTAGCCACGGGATCTCCAAAACGTCATAGATTGGATACGACATAAAGTCCTCGAAGGTGATTGAGTGGTTAAGATGGGATCATCCGCCCTCGGTATATGAGGAGATCGACTCAAGGAATGAGATGCGGTTAAATCCTTGGCCAAGGTAGTGGAAATATTAGAGAAGTTGTTCTCAATGATTTCTTACTCGTAGAGTTCTTGTAACCATGATGTGTGGCATAACCAACATCAAAATAATCCTCAATGTGCAAATGACTTTGTCACTTATATATGAATCATTCCCCAAGCACTAGAAGTGCACCAATGTAATAAACCAATCTAGGTTTGTGCATAAATTGGTTGAAAAACCCAAAAATGAAGGTAAAATCCCAAAAAGTCACTTGTAAATAGATCAACTTGATGATCAATGTATGGAATTTATTACCATCATCAAATAAGTGAGAATTAACATCCCAAAAGTTTACTCATGAGTCAACCAGAGATAACTTTGGTCGAAGCCCAAAAGTATAATATGTTGAAGCGAGTCTAATACATGTTAGCTTTGGGATAGCATCACCATGTCTGGATAGTGAGAAAACTTACTACCCAAAAAACACGTTGGCTTCCCCATACCCTTGAGAACAAATTGGTGTGAATATAGCTTTTAACTTGAGAATTTTCATCACATTGACTCCCATCAATAAACTATCATCAATATATATTAATAGAAAATTGCATCAACAAGTATTGTGCTTTATGAAAACTAAAGGAGTTTTCGAGCAGTAGTGACCAAAGGATGTCATTAAGTAGAAAATTTCTCAAACCAAGACCATGGACTCTCATTGAAACCATGTATTGCTTGATTAAACTTGAAAACCTTTTTGAACTCTCATTGAAGATCATACCTTGAAGGTTGCATGTTTTTTGAGATCATCGTAAAAAAAATGGACATCAATATGGGAGATCATCTAACCTTTGTAAATGACAAAACAGTAAAACTTGGATATAACTAAAAAAGTGAATGGAGAGAAACCTTTTGAGTAATTGCGTACCACATGATTATATGAAACTAAGCCACAAAACTTCCCTTATACCAGCTGATTGTGCCATCATAATTATACTCAGTAGTATCAACCCATTTACAAGTCACATTATTGGCACAAAAAATATTAGAAATTAGTTCCCAAGTATCTTGTGACAACAATGCCCAAGTTTCTATCTATAGTGGGCTAGGTATCATAAGCAACGCATTCTCCACATGGGAATAAGTTACTTGTAGTAACTTATTGGCCATCTTCTATGTTAAGCTGATATTTCAACATGTGATAGGATCATGAAAACCCAAATCTCTTATAGTGGTAGTTATGTTCATAGATTAGGCTAGAATTCTTAGTCTTTAATTTGCTCTTATAATTGTTCTATCCCTTCATTTGCTCTTCTCTTTCACTAAAAAATACTTTTTTATTTCAAAAGAAATTTTTTAAATAAAGTCAGTATCACATTACGCAGTTCCTCGTTTGATACTCTCATCGACACAAAACACGGTACATCGGTAAATCTTCTTATTCTTTCTAGAAACAAATCGTCCGAGACTACTGACATCGGGCCCTGACGATCGGATTTACCCATGTACCGGGTTTATTCGTCAATCCCATCGTTCGAGACATAGCTCAAAACGAGAGCGAGAAAATGGACGACACTTAAGCGTTTGCCACATTCAAATAAGCCCTGGCGAACTTGCGCAGAAACTCTCCAATTCGTGGGTATCTCATGGCCTCAGCAAAGAGCGAACTGCCGGCCAAGACCAGGCTGATTCCGGCGCTGACAATTATTCCGCGCGTCGTTTCTCCCGCCATAGATGGATAGCGCGGTATAACCGCCCTTTGCGCGATTTTAAGGCCAGTCTGCCTTTGATTCAATAATACTTCTATGACGAAAACTCTTTGACTTTGAGTAGTGGTAGCCGAAATGAATGGACCCGATCACTTGAGGAGAAAGGTTTAGTGGCATTTCGGCTACCATTCAAAACGTACTCACCCCGATTGACAAATCCTTTCTCTCTCCCTACGTGTTCGTTTGACAAGCGACAAATCCTTTCTCTCTCCCTACATGCTCGTTTGACTTATCTGAAATTCCCCGGCAGGTTGGAAAATTCACTCATTCTCCACATCCTCATCTCCCTACATGCACAGAATGTGGAAAATCGCTTACGTTATCGTCTGCTCGCCATCTTCTTACCAGTGTCATCCTCTTGAACATCATCCTAAACATAATTATTACAATCATCATCTATCATCATCTATCATCAAAATAATGCATTTAAGTTTAGAGACACACATGGGGTGGGATCAACTTTCCAGGGTTCATGATGTTGTTGGGATCTAGGGCAGCCTTGATCCTCTTCAAAGTCCTCAATGCACCCATGCCAAGCTCTTGTTAAATATTATGGAAAGTAAAACAAGGGGATATCATACTCATTGACCAGCAGGATAGATAAGTGATGGCCAAGAGAAGAGAGGGAAGAGGGGGGAGAGGAGGAGGAGGAGGGAGGGAGAGAGAGAGAGAGAGAGAGAGAGAGAGATGGATTTTCAACAAGTACCTTCATCTGCCCTGTACCCACACCATTCTCTCCGGTGCATGTGCCTTTTTATGTTAGATAAAAAAGGTGAATTTACCTGTATAATTGCAACATAGGAAATCTTTGCCACAAATAAACAGATATATATATAACCTTGTAATGGAAACACCACTACAATACTATTTCAGTAAGCACTTTTCAACAAACGTAAATTCAACAAACTTAGATGAAATTCAACAAGGGATTGGCTAATTGAGTCAATTTAAATTTTAATTTCCGTTATTCACAATTTTATTTCTCAGAAATTTCTCTCTTATTCACTTGATGATTTCTCCGTGAATCTTGATCCAAATTTAATGATTTTTTTAGTCCATGGATTTTTTTCAAGTCCTCTTTCCAAAAATATTAACTTCCCTAATTTCTTATCATGATTCATAGTCCGATTTGATCGAATTTCAAAAGATCATCCAAAATTACCCTAATTCTCTGTGGAATCAACCCTTATTAACCACTCTACTATTCATTTCGTGATTATTTGATAAAGTTGGTGAGTTTAGAAAAATTTTTTACTCTTGACCGTGTATTTTTAACAAACTCACGGTCTCAATCCGTCATGAAGTCAGCATAATCCCTAATTCATAAAATCTGACTATTCAGCCAATCCGATGGAACGGGGTCAGCCAATAGGGGTCTATTTTACTTGGTGAGGTGACTGCAATGAAGATGACGGTAACCATAGATCTTGAAAGCAGCTTGAAACACAGAGTTGACTGTAAGCCAATCACTTAGAAATATCTAAGGGGATGCGGAGATATGTAAGCCATCATCTTTGTCTCAGTACCCAAAATTTTTGGAAAGAGAATGCTTCGTTAACATTTCTCTTTCCAAAAGTTGAGTACATTATATGATTTGAAAAAAAAGAGAGAAGGAAATTCTGAATCGTTACGAGAAAAGGGCTCACCGACCCTTTTCTCAAGCTGGATCAAACATGGGTTGGGAACAGACCTCAAAATCCATTCATAATTCGTTTGTCTTTTTAGAAGGATTCAATTTTTTATCAAACACACCAATAAAGGTTATTTGGCTATTCTCATTGTCTATATGGATGATATACTCATTACAAGGAATGATGAGTAAGCTAGACTATTTGAGAATAGTGAACTATTTTTTGGGAATTGAGGTGGCATATTCCTAGGAGGACATTTTTATTTCTCGACGTAACTATATATATTAGATTTGTTGAAGGAAATAGGTATGATTGAGTGTAAACCTGCAAGCACTCTTGTTGATATTAATGTGAAGTTTGGGAAAGGTGAAGAAAGTCACCTTGTTGATAAGGAATCATTTCAGAGATTAATTGGGCAATTAATTTACCTGAACCATACTTGCCTAAGTATATCATTTGCTAAAAGTTCCCTAAGTAAATTCATGGGTGAGCCTTATGAGAATCCTCTACAAGTAGCTCGCCAGATCCCATCCTACCTAAAGAATACAATTCGCCAGGGTCTCTTGTTCACACAAAATGGGAATTTTCCTGTAACAGTTTATATAGATGTTGATTATGTTAGTTCAGTGTGGGTAGAAGATCCACTTGAGGATATTGAGCTTTCTTGGTTTAGTAGCCTCATAACTTGTCATAGTAAGAAACAAAAAGTAGTGGCAAGATCCAGCATAGAGGTTGAGTTCTATGCCATGGCACATGGTATAGGTGAAGTTATATGGGCGAAAATAATTTTGGAGGAATTGAAGTCACTTCCTTGGGAGGGTATTCGATTGTATTGTCACAACAAATCTTCTAGAGCTATTGCTCAAAATCCAATTCAGCATGAAAAAACCAAGCATATTGAAATTGATTGACATTTCATCTAAGAGAACATAGAAGAGGGAAATATAATTCCATTATTTGTGGGATCTCTAGAGCAAGTAGCTGATATCTTTAGCAAGGGACTACCAAACCCACAGTTTCACAATCTTCCAATTTTTTTGGGCATGACAAATATTCATGCCCCACTTGCAGGAGGGTGTTAGTTTGAAATAAAATTTATGTCCCTTTTCAAATATAAGTGGCTGACTCTTCTCTTCATGTATTCGCTTAAATAATAGTGGGCCAATATGACTCACTTAAGTTGCATATTTCTTATGTGGGGAATAAGTGACTTAAGTGGGCTTTGGCTCATCTAGATCAAGTGACTTAAACTAGTATTTAACCAGCCTCATGTATGATTTTGAATTAGGATTTTTTACTTGCAATCACCACTTGCATCTCATATCAATAGGAACAAGGAGTGTGAAGGCTTAAGGAGGTAAGAAAATTTTCTAACAATCAGAATAAACTCATCTGATTTCCATTATGTCTTCACACATCAAAGCTTCTTTGACCTTGTTGTATAAGGTGGTTTGGATCTGTCTTGACCAAATATATCCAAGTGGTGAAAGACTACTTTCCTCTATTTTGGTTAGCATAGACATGATGTTGGCAATGAAGTAGCTAATGACAATGTTCAATGGAGATTAATTAGACGGCCAGTAATCATAAATTGACATAGTCGGATGTAAAATTATAATTTCTTAACCATCATATTGTCGCCATAATTGGACGGCCAGTAATCGTAATCATAAATTCCTAATTAATGAAGTCAGCATAAATTTGTGATTAATGAAGTATACATATATATATATATATGATGGAGAAAAAAGATGTTATATGTCATTATGTTTCAAATTTTCTTCTAATTCACATAAAAAAAAGAGCTATCATCTCCTTTGTGTATTATCTAGATCACATGGAATCAACTATAACACCTGGGTAATTGTGGTTTCTACGCATGTAATGCAGATGACATTGTATACAATAAACTATGTGATTAAGGTCATGAAAACACAAGACATAATGAGCTTTTGAAGTTATGCTCTCCATCTCTCCCTAAATGCTCGTTGACTTTGATTGGCACATGACATCTTGAATGCATGAAATGATCTCCTATCAATGTCAAAATTCACTACCTATAATATCAAGTTAGATTAATGTATAAACTATTTATTAGATATCTCATTTTTCTTGCTCCTTGACACCGCATATTTCTAGCTCTTTGAATAAAGACTTCCAAAAGCTTTTAGTTAGTAGTGGCCTATGGGCCAATCGAACAATGCACATCTCATTTGGTTTATAATAAATATGACATTCATTTTTGAAAATGTGTGATGTTTTTAATATTGTCAAAGGATAAATACCGTGATTGGGTAATTGCTATGATATCACACTATGGTGATTACTTATCTATAAAAACATATTCTAAATGTTCCTATCTCGCCCCCAATGTGCTTGAATACTTTCTAGCTGGAAAATCATATGCATACTGTGAACAACTATCTCAGCCTGTTAAACTAGTAAGCATAAGATAAACCTGACAAGATGATGGAGAATTATTTCGAAACATGAACACAAGGGTTCTAAGTGAACCTATCCTCCTCCTCCTCCTCCTTATCTATCAACTTGAGAAATTATCCATTCATTAAATGGATGAACAAGACCTCTCTAAATAATTCAAAGAGAGTGTAGATCTTAAGGGAATTATCTTCCCTCCTTCCTCTATTTTACACTAATCTAATGATTGACATGGTCAATAGAAATTAGCCTTATCCTTAGATAATTAGAATTCTTTGAATGGACCAAGTCAACCACCCTTTTTCCTTTGATATAGGTTCCTAATTGTCTAAACCACATCCACTATATCATAGGTCCCTTGTGTGAATAAATGATCTCAAAAGAAAAGAAAATAGGAACATCTTTGTTATTTCCATTTCCTTCCTTCTTTGACTACCACCTTAGTTAGACTTTTAGGAGAGATCTAATAGAAGAACCTATCTTCGTAGTTCACCTCAAGGCAAAGCCTTTACATGAGTATTATCATGCATTTACCCATATGAAAGCAACTCAGCAGGAGGACAGCTTATGAAGAAAATAAGCTAAGAAGATTACTCTCTTAATTAATGAAGAGTTCCAAGACTAATATGAGAAGACCATTCAACATGAAGACAAATACATCAAGGACTCAACGGTTTCTAAAAGATCCTGAAGAGCATTTATCTGTTGAAAGCCATCTTAAAGAAAGCTGAAATATGGAGAGACATCAATGAGCTTCTACATGTCATTCTCTGACCATGATGAAAGCAAAGAAGAAGACAAAGTCCAATGAGGATTCAGCTCCCGAGGATTACAAAGGTAATCCACGACGAGGAAAGCATTAGACTGTCATAAGAGAGAAGCAAAGCAAGAGAAATACCACAGTCACGTGACTTAAATAGCCGAGCTCAAAGAAGATGATATTCGACACGATTGGAAGACGAAGATAGAGAATACGGTCAGAAGGAAATGTTTGGCGATACTGACTCCAACAAAGAAGAAGATGAAAATGGTCTCGAAGAGGTCTGAGACAAAAGGTTAGAAAGAAAGTCGATGTCAAGTGGGTGAAGAATGAGTCTCGCCGGCGTGAACGCTGAAGACAAGGAGAAATGGCATCATCAAGGAAGCCAAAGAACTGCGCGAGGCAGTTGATGTGGACGTCTCTGTGGTCATTTGAAGCCCCGGGAGGACTCCCCACTCGTCTACTCTAGCATCGCCGAGCGTGACAAACTACGTCGCGAGCTCCGCGTCGTTCGACGGTCAAAACCGGATGAGAAAACGACAAGAGAAGGAGGAAAGACTCCCGTCTGATGACACGCGCGGGATTCAAAGGAAAATAACGAAGACTTCCCGTCTGATGACACGCACGGTTTTGACCGTCGAACGACGCTCAAAACCGGATGAGAAAGCGACAAGAGGAGGAAAGACTCCCATCTGATGACACGCACGGGATTCAAAGGAAAATAACGAAGACTTCCCGAAATACATAACTCTCTTACGCGAAAACTGCGTTATCGTCATATCTCTCTATACTCCATCTCCATTTCTATTTTCATCACTCCTCGTTCTTTCGCTATTCTCTATTTTATAATATATTATATACTTCTCCGCTATTCACTCCATCTTATCTCCCGTGCTCTTCTATCTTTCATTACAATTAACCGCGATTCTCCTATAACAAGTAATATCACTCATTTCCCACATTCCCTATTACATAATCCACACCACACTCTTCCTTACCTCTCTTCTATTCTCAGTAGTAATATTATCTCTCTTCTCATTTCATTTATGATATCTCTAATTATCTACTGATTAGATATATTCTAAATTATCCAGTAAATTAATCCTTACTTATTCTATTCTTAAATATTCTATATATTCATCATCCTTCTCATATATTCATTAATCCATATTACTAATAATTCCTAGTGATATCATTCATAGATACTCCCTCATATGTAGGATTTAGATACATCTTCAGAAATATCCTACATCACAAGATCAAATAAATTTGATCAATACTTGATCCATAGTTTTTTTATGAATGAAGAACTGAAGAAATCGAATAAGAAAACCCTAGTTGGTTGATTTCGATGTTTCAACTTTCACGAATTGCTTGACACCGCGTGCGACTGAGACTAAGAGATAGAAGTCCGGTGACACTGAAAGTCTAAGACTGAAACCAATACCCAAAAGAACTGGACTTCGGTTTGACTTTTATTTTCCAACACAGTATGATTTTGGAGATCCTGACTATATCAAGATTCTGCCCACATAACCACCAGTGAATGGCGACGACATTGAAAGAAAGCGAAATAAACCATGTCGTTCAATCAAGCCTCCCAACACGCCTGGGCCACGAGACGAATATACTTTGCAGTTTTCTCGTATTCCTTGGCGCCGGCGAAGAGGGAGCTTACGGCGATGACGAGGCCGATGAGAAGTAGGAGATGAGGAGCTCCGTCTTCGGCTTGCACTCCGTTCTGGTAGAGCCGGATTACGCCTTTTACGATTATACCGAGAGCAATCTCTCCGTTCTGCGGCAACCGGTAAATTTTGTTATTTTCTCAAAAGCAGGTATATTAATTAGAGAGCACGAAATTTTGATGATCAGCTAAAACCATGGAGAAACCTTGCCGATAAACCATCTCAAGAAGAAAAGAGATTCTAGAGAAAAACGGATAATCTGAAACATAGAAAATTACACAAAGGAGATAAACGGATAATACACAAAGGAGAAAAACAGCTCCAATGTGAATTACAAGAAATTATGAAACATAATGACGTATAACATCTCTTTTCGCCATCATATAACCATCTATAGATCAAAATAAGAGCGAGAAAGTGGACGACACTTAAGCGTTTCTCACCATCAAATAAGCCCGGGCGAACTCGTGCAGAAGCTCCCCAATTCGTGGGTATCCCATGGCCTCAGCAAAGAGCGAGCTGCGGGCTAAGACCAGGCTTATTCCGGCGTTGACAATGATTCCGCGCGTCGTTTCTCCCGCCATAGATGGATATCTGCAAATCCTTCCTCTCTCCTCCGCAAAGACGAAGCTCTTTGGACTGGGCGTTCTTTATAGACCGTTTGGTTCAAAACGAATCCAAATGAATTCGTTTGGACCATCGTTTTCAACTATGTTCAATCGTCGGCGACAATATGCATCGACGGTTGAAAACCAATTTCATAGATCATGTTGTCGGTTGAAATTCGTTTTCAACCGTCGATGCATCATGTAATAATGAAAACTGCGTCTCTGCGGAGGGATCGGTGTTGACATGGAAACATTTTAAATGGGAGAACTGCGTCCTCGGCAGAGACGCAGTTTTCAACGCCGATCCCTCCGTCCAGGTTAGATTTTTTGGATTTTTTTGGATTTTTTGTAATTACCCCATCTCCTTCGCTTTAAAAAATTTAAAAGAACTCCAACCCGGATGGAGGGATCGGTTTTGAAACCCGGACGGAGGGATCGGTGTTGAAAACTGCGTCTCATTCGCTTTAAAAAAATCCAAATAAATCCTACCCGGACGGAGGGATCGGGTTGAAACCCGTCCGCCCCTCCGACAGGGTTGGATTTTTTTGGATTTTTTTAAATCGAATGAGACGCAGTTTTCAACGCCGATCCCTCCGTCCGGGTTGGATTCCCTCGGCTGTTCTCACCCGCAAAATACCTACGCACAGTAATTGAACTCTGCGTAGAGTTCAATACCTCTCGATTCCCTCCGTGGTTGCTTCTAGAGGATGCTTACCGATAAATGTGGCGCGTTCCGTTGGTTTCGTTCAGCGGAGGCGTCATTCGATTTTTGCGGGTGAGAACAGCAAAAATTTAAAAGATAGGGGTATTATCACCATCTACCCCAACCTTTCCCAAAACCCCCAGATCTACCCCAACCTTCTAAAACCCCCAGATCTACCCCAACCTTGAAAAAGTCTCATGAGATCTACCCCAGCTGCTGACATGGCATCGACGCCGAATCCACGGCGCCACCTGGCTGCAACCTGGCCGCCTCTCCTCTCTCTCTCTCCTGCCCCTCCCTCCCCCTCTCTCTCCTTCCTCCCTCTCTCTCCCGCCCCTCCTCCCTAGCTCTCTCTCTCTCCGCCCCTGCTTCTCTTCCTCTCTCTCTCCTCGCTCGCTCTCTCCCGCTGCTCCCGCCTCCCTCACTTCCTCTTTCTCTCGCTCTCCTCCTCTCCCCTCTCTCTCTCCTTCTCCCTTCCTCTCTCCCGCGTCACGCTTCCGCCGTAAGCTTCTGTCACTCCCCTCTCTCTTCCTCCCTCTCTCTCTCTCCCTGTCTCTCTCTCCTTCCTCTCTCTCCCCGTCCTCTCGATCCAAACCCAATCCCCACTTCAACGTATGTAATCCTGTCCCGCGGAGAGGGAGAGGAGAGGGAGGGAGAGCGGGAGAGAGAGAGAGAGAGGGAGGGAGAGCGGGAGAGAGAGAGAGGGAGGGAGGGAGAGCAGGGAGAGAGAGAGAGGGAGCGAGGGAGGGCGAGGGAGGGCAGGAGAGAGAGAGAGGGAGGGAGGGAGAGCGGAGAGAGAGGGAGGCCGGGAGAGGGAGGGAGAGCGGGAGAGAGAGGGAGAGAGCGAGGGAGGCCCTGGGAGATGGAGAGGAGAGGCATGCAGCCGGTGATTTTGGCTGCTCCCTTAATTGGTGCCCTGTGTTATCCACCATCCCTCGCCCTCCCTCTCCTCTCCATCTTGCCTGGATCGTACGAATTCTTCACCACGGCGAAGCTCTCCCGTCGAAGCCTTTTACGTGGAATATTCTTTTTCGAAAATACGGGAGAAAACGCAAACGCTCCGCGTCCTGGAGTTTTCAAACGATTTCCCTGCGCTCTCTTTGAAGAGGAGCCGAACCCGGCTCGGGTACTTGTTCTCTCGAGTGAGGCTGGATTTGGCAGTGCTTTGTGACACTCGGAGGCAAGACGAGCTCTTGAACTTTGATAATATCTTCCGTTTTCCCGACTTTCCCTACCGGGAGAGTTCTTCCATCTCACGTCCCAAGATTATATCTGAAGCCAATGAAGTGAACTCTGCAGCGGGAAGAACGTGAGATGTCTTCTAATTTCTTAGAACCATAGATCTCAGACCTGGACGGGCTCATTATTCTCGAAATGACGGTTTGACTCGCATCAATGGATTCCCTCGTACTCGGCTCGACTTTCGAACAGCGCTCGGAGCTGGCTTCGGGCGCCGCACTCTGTGACCGTGAACAAAGTTTCGCGCTTCTTCTTGGTCTTCTTCTGAGCTATGTTAGGCGTCGGATCCTCTCTCTCACACGTTGAGGATTACCGCCCGGTTGGAAAAACTCTCGAACCAAAGAATATACTATCACAGTTTCTTCCAACCCACATCGTTATCTCCGCCGCATCATTCCGGGTTCACCCTATTGAAAGGACTCACCTCGAAGACTCCCCCGAGCAACGTACCCGAGCGGTTTGCTCCCATGAATACCGCTCATCGAGGTCTCCGTAAAGGAAGGCATTGGATACGTCAGCTGATGAAGCGGCCAGCACCGCTTCTCAAGGCGATGGAGAAGATAACACGACGGGAGCTGAGGCGCGCCACAAGCAGAGAAGGTCTCATGATAGTCAAGACCATAGGCTTGAGAAAAGCCACTGCCACCAGACGCGCCTTTATAGCGAGCAACTGAGCCATCAGGATTGTACTTAAGGGAGTACACCCACTTGCAAGAGACTACGTTGGCATCGCGGGCCGAGGGACCAACGCCCGTGTCTCCCGCTGGAGGAAGGCCGCATACTCACATCCATTGCCGCTTTCACGCCGCTACCCGCAACGCCTCAATATACGACTTGGGAATTGACTCGGTTAGGAACAGCAAGGTACAGGACCTGATAGGAAGGAGAAAGGCGGGCAAGAGAGACATAATGGGCGATAGGATGTTGCGTGCTGATCGGCGAGTGCCCTTGCGAAGGGCAATGGGAAGGTCAAGGTCAGAGGCTGGAGGTGGTGGGGAGGGTAGGGGTGACGAGGCAGCTGCATCAGGGGGTGGAGAGGAGGGAGGGTCCACCTCAGACATGTGCTAGGGACGGATGCTAAGAAGGTGACACATCAGGCAAAGGAAACCTGGCGTGAGGAAGAGGAGTGACATCAGCAATGTGAAGGTCGGAAATAGTGGTGGCGATACGAAGGAGGTAGGGATGATGAGGAGATATCACCTGCAGCATCGGGTAGATGAAAAGTAGGGAACATCTCATGTGAAGGTCACGTCCGCACGAAGTAACATATCAGGGTGTCATCAGGAAGTATATACTGTGAGTCTTTCCCGAGTCCGAGAGTAACTCTACGAACACACCCTTGCGTGGCACGAGGAGCTAGCTTGGACAGACCGGAGTGTGATCCTCGAACAAAGGCAGCAGGCGCCGAACACTCGTGGTAGGGAGAAGATATCAGCCGTAGGAGTCACTCGCTGAAGGGAACCGCACCTCCAAGAGCAGCAGATGGGAGACGGTTTCGACTCAAACATGTAGCAAGCCAAGACAGCCTTTCACTACTGTGAGATACCGAGGTGCGACATAGCAAGCAGCAAGAGCGCGTACTCATGTTCAAGGTATGTCGATGCTTCCTCTCGGCCACTCCATTCTCGATGCGAGGTATAGGGACAAGTAGTCCGATGGACTATCCCATGAGCCGCATAGTAGTCCTCACCGCCCCGAGTGAACTCAAGTGCATCGTCCGTGACGCAGACTTTTTACCTTAGTCATGTACTCGGTACCGATCTCAAGGAGAAAATGCGAACACGAAAGTACCTCCTTCCGACTTCTTCGAATATACGTCCAACTCCCGCCCGAGTGTAATCACGACGAACACCATGTAGTACTTTCCTCCCCGTAGGAGATGAATGCGGGCAGACTCCTGCACGACGTCAGCAGCGACCAAGTCAAACGGACTATGAGTAGGTGGACCAGATGCGCGATGGATATGATGATCGATGATGCTTCCCTAGTTCACAAGACTCACAATGAAACTCGATAAGTTTAAACCAAGGAAGAGTTTCCTTAAGTTTGACAAGACTAGGATGTTCTAACCTGGGAGTGCCAGTAAAAAGGAGTCATGAAGAGAACTAGAGGAAGCAGAAAGTGCAAAAAGGGCTTGGAGTCCCGTGAGGGAGAGCGCCCACCAGCTCGAGATCCCACGTCCGCTCACGGCCTGCTCCAACCCTCCGCCCCAGTATCGAGATCCTCGGAAGATGCATGATGAGGAAAGAAGAACACACCACAGATGAAGGGCTTTAGTGATCGCACCGATGCACAACATCAGATTGGCAGGGAAACCGGGAATGTACAGTGACGCTTCTAGAAGGAAGGGAAGATGTGGCACGAGACCGGCCTACTCGAGGACAGACATGAACGACCGCCGCCTATACTGACGCCGTAGAATGGAGGTGTCGTGCCTGGTAAGAGGTCGAATAGTGGGAAACCGGGTCATGTGGGAAGAGGCCCCCGAGTCAACAACCCAAGAAGTAAGGCGAGGGGTTGAGATAGACTGCGCACTGGGAGAAGAGCGTGCGCCCTCCCGCATAGGACGCCAAGCCGCTGGTCGTGCCGCAAGACTCGGCTGATGGTGCCGTAGCCTGGCAAAGTGACGAGGCGCGTGATGCCCGAATGTAGGCCAGCCCGAGGGAGAGAGTGAGAGGGCCGACCATCCCTCCCCGCCGAAGGAGCAAAAGAGAGGAGGAGCCTTCGGCAGCGTGGAGGACGCCTTGCCTCCCGAGGCAGCCATGGCCCAAAGTGCTTCCCCCGAACTCCTTCCAGGACTCTGCCGGGTGTGATGTCTTCCCACAACATTGCAGGGGCGAGAGAGGTCCTGGGTTCTTCCTGAGGATGCGCTCTTCCCTGCATGCCCGGTGAGCCCCCGCTGATGCTATGAGAGCTGATGTCTCGGTGGGCTGCATGGTCTCGGATGAGGGCAGTGCCGTCCCCCGCACTGCAGTGCACTGCGAAGATCTCCCTCATGCGTAGCACCCGCGATCTCAAGCTACCTCGACCTCGATCATATCTCCGCCTCTGACGTAATCCGCCGAGGAAGGCTCCAGCTCGAGCTCATCACTGCGATCGTCGAAGCGTGTCAAGATCCAAGACGAGCGTGCCGATAGACCTCGAGGCTGGTGAAGATAGCGTCGACCGATCCATGGAGTAGCTCTCGCAGCAGTCCTGTCCCCCGGCGACAGCTGAATAACTCGTAGCTAGGCGATCGTCTCGACTGACGTTGCTCTGCTGGCGTACACAGTCTCCAACTTGAGCCATGTGCATGAAAGCAGACGTGCCATGCCGAGCGGCTCCATGATCCGAGCCATGACACGGAGATAGGCCAGAACAAACCGCCGACCCACCGCTCCACTCGCGAGTAATCCCGATCCGATTCCTTAAGAGGAGGTTCAGTTAGATGGTGCCGGGAAGGCCGTGAGCGCCTGTGAACCCAGAAGGCGCGCCGCTGGCCCATAATTGGACCCATCAAACGGTACGCCGGCTTGGCGAGTGCACTCACACCGAATGCTTCCTGGACTCGGGCAGAGCGGCCCTGATGCACGATGGCCCCGCCTGGCCGAGGAGGCTGAGTCAGGGTCGAGGGGATGATGATACTTGACTCGGCCATGTGCAAAGTGGCGGTCGAGTAGTGGCAGCAGCAGCAGCTTCAGGCAGAGCAGATGTGGTGGCGGCTGCGGTGTTAGACAGGCCAGGCACGACGCAGATAAGGCAGGGCAGGCGCAACGGCAGGGCGCAGCGACTGGCAGGCTGGCAGGTGGGGCGGCTCGACAGCAGGCGGCTCGTGCAAGGCGGCGCGCAGGGGCAGGGCGTGCGCGACGGCAGGGCGGCGTGCAGGTGAGGCGGCTCGACAGCAGGGCGGCTCGCAAGCAGGTGGCGGCGCAGTAGGGCAGAGGCTGCGCGGACCAGGCGGCGTGCAGGTGGGGCGGCTCGACAGCAGGGCGGCTCGCAAGCAGGGCGGCGCGAGGTAGGGCAGGCGCGACTGCAGGGCGGTGCAGGTAGGGCAGGCTCTCAATGAAAGCACCAGGGTGAGCGCGACGGCAAGGCGGCGTGGCAGTGAGACTGCTCGACAGCCAGGGCGCCTCGCAGCGTGATCGCGCAGTAAGCAGTGCAGGGCGCGAGTGCACGACGGTAGGGCGAGCGCGACGGTAGGGCGGCGCGCAGGCCAGGCAGGCGCGACGGCAGGGCTGCGCGCAGGAGGGGCAGCTCGACGGCAGGGCGGCGCGCAGGGCAGGGTAAGGTAAACCCTAAATTTTTTTTTCTCTCAACGCTCTGATACCATGTTAGAGAAAGAAGAGAGAAGACGGGTTTTTCACATTGATGTGACATCCCCATAATGGGGTTAAATAGAGAGAGGAGAGAGAATCCGATAGTGGGCCAAGCCCACTAGAAGAGAGAGAAAGGGGAGAGAAGAGAAGGCCCATAATCTTCTAACAATAAGCATGAATATGAGTTAATTAGGGTAAGAATTCAGGTTATAAATGCATGTTATCAATGCTTCACCTTTGGTAAAGTATCACCCTCATTTTTTCAGTTTTGTTCAGCAATTCAGAACAAAAATAAATGTAATTCTTTTTCATCCAGCACTCTTATTGCTCATGCTGGTGATGGAAACTTCCACACCATAATTCTGTTCGATCCAAGCAAGGAGGAGGAGCGGAAGGAAGCTGAGAGGATCAACCATTTGATGGTCCACAATGCCCTATCCATGGAAGGTTAGGAAAAATTTAGTAAATTTAGAACATCTTGGGTATTTTTAAAATTTTTAGTTTTAACTGTTGTCCATAATCGTCGAGCCCATCAACAATATTGAGTCATTTTGCTTGCATGGTGTGATAGATGATTGTGATCATCGGTTCAAAAAATCTAAGATAGTCGATCATTGACAAATCTTTCACTTCATGGTCGGCCAATCAATAAATAACTATGGCATTCAGGATCATGATCAGCTGAATTTTTTTTATCTAATCATGGATGACCATAAGCTTATCAATAATCCAATCATAATTAATCAACCCTACCTTCTGCATGCGGCTATGTTTGTTGCATTTCATCTGTTGAAAAGTGCTTACTGAAACAGTATTGTAGTGGTGTTTCTGGTGGCGTACGACCCCCGTCGCCACCAAGGCATGACACTACGGCGCCGGTGGAGCCGACACCTACGCGCGTCCAGCCCCCTCGACAGGCGAAGACGAAGGATCCCGAGTTTCACTACACCAAGTGAGGCCCTCTCTCTCGCCACGACACATTTCAGTGGGAGCTCGCGCGCGTCGGAGCTATCTCTTTCCGTTTTCTATTTTATTATGACTTTTATTAGCCCGCACGTGTTTAAGCGGGCCTTTTGCATGTCTCTTCTCTCTCTTAGGCCTTTGGGTGGGTTTCCCTTTGTTTCGGGACCCAAGCCTCAAGGCCCTTTCCTTTGTGAACCTTTATTCTATTTCTATGAGTATGGGTGTGGGTTGGGGGCCTCAAGTGGGCCCTTTCCTCTCTTGGCCCACCAAGGGCTTTTATAAGAGGGAAGGGACACAAACCCTAGCCGTCATTTGAGAAAAAGAAAGAGTCATCCTCTCAAGTGGCTGCTCAAGGAAGGTTAGGAAGGAGTCCAACCGCCGACGCCGCCGCCGCACCGATCGTGCCGCCGCCGCCGCCGCCACTCCCTTGCCCTAGCCCCGGGCCACCTCACGCCTACCGCCACCGCCGCCGCTTGAGCCGCCGTTGCAACCGCCGCAAGGTCCGCCGCGCCGCCGCCGCGCGCAGCCGCCAGCCGACTCCGCCGCCGTTGCCGCCGCTCGCCGCTCAGGTGCTCGCTGCCAAACACCACCTGCCGCCGCGCCAGCCGCCGCCCTGCGCCATCGACGTGGTTCGTCCTCGCCGCCGCCAGCCCGCCCGCAGCCGCCGATCCGGCTCGCTCGCGACCGCCAGCAATCCGCCGCGCCGCCGCGCTCAAGCCGCTGCAGCAGCCGGGCTTCGCCTCCTCTCCCACGCCCCGATCCGCCCGTCCCCGCCGGTGCGCCACGTGCCTCCCCGCCGCCCCGATCCGCCTCGTCCCGCCGGAACGCCACGAGCCGCCCCGCCGCCCCGACTCGCCTCACCTCGCCGGACCACCTCGCGTCGTCCCGTCTGCTGCCGATCTGCCTCACCGTCGATCGCCTCCTCCACCCGCCGATCCCGCCGCGCCGAATCGCCAGGTTCGTGCTCGGTCGTGACCGCCTGCCGTCGCGACACCATCCGTACCGGATCGCCGCTCCGCATCCAGACGCCGCCATCACCACGTCCGCGGTCCCCGCCCTACCACTGCTTGCTGAGCTCCGCCACGCGCGCTCGCGGCGAGGCAACGCGAGCCGCGATTCTCTCTCACTCCTACCCGTGCCGGCGCTCGCGCTACCCCGCCGACTCGCCGCGGCGCTTATTGCCACCGCCGCGCGGACTCCCTCGCCCGACCGACTCCCGGGCTCGCGCCCCGCAGTGCTAGGCACTCATCCCCTCCTTTATTTTGAAGCTCTATATTTCCTTCCGCATCTTCCCGCACTTGTCTCCCCGCCCTCGGCCTAGTTAGGCTGGAGTGACGCGCTGGGGTACGGGATCGGTCGTGGATCCGCCGTCGGTTGATCGGTCGAGCTTCCCGACGACTCGAGGTCGCTCTCTTCCCCGCATCGACAAGCCTGGAAGGACTCCCGACTCATCCTACTCGGGCGCACCCCAGAGCTCCGTGACGACGCGCCGGAAGGTTGGCTGCTTGTGGAGATTTTAGACATCATCACATCATTTAGAACACGTAGTTCTTCCATCCCTAGTTCCCCCTTAGATGATATTAGCGCCGGACCGATTCACCCCGTCGGTCCTGCATCAGTTTCCATTAGTGCTTTATATATATATATATATATGCGTATTTGTGGCAAAGATTACCTATGTTGCGATTATACAGGTAAATTCACCTTTTCTATCAAACATAAATAGGCACATGCACCAGAGAGCATGGTGTGGGTACAGGGAAGATGAAGGTACTTATTGAAAATACATCTCTCTCTCTCTCTCTCTCTCAAGTCAAAGATATCGGAATAAAATTCAAGTCCACGGTAAATCTCAGCAAGTCCACGGCTGAATAAAAGTAGATTTTTTTTATTGAACTGAATGAATCAGGAAACCTTCATGTTAATGTCTCCGGCAGTCCTGGCTGTCCTGGCCTTCTCCGGCTTGTAGTCCGGTAGCTATCGGCTGCTTCTTCCGAGAGAGAGAGAGAGATTGTGCGTACCGGTGGTTTCACTTTCTAAGATTTTTAAATCCCTGCCGTCTTCCCTCTTCGCGATGAACGGCTGAGATTTAAGCTAACGGGGGGAAATCTGAACGACTGAGATTTAAATCTAATTGATTATATCGCAAAGTCCGCCGAAGAGAGACGGCTGAGATTTAAGCTAACGGGGGGAAATCTGAACGACTGAGATTTAAATCTAATTGATTATATCGCAAAGTCCGCCGAAGAGAGACGGCTGAGATTTACGTTCGCTGATTTATTCATCTAACCATCCATGGCGCGTTGGCCTTCTCCGGCTTAACTGTAGACGGTTTCTTAACTCATGGTTAACTCATGGGATAACCATGAGTTAAGCAGGCCAACATGCCCGAATGGGAGAGTTTGTGCGCCCCGCCGTAGAAGGTTTCCTGATTTATTCAATTCAATAAAAAAAATCTAGTTTTATTCAGCCGTTCATCGTTCCAGTCCACCGAGGAGGGACGGCTGCGATTTACGGTGGACTGGCGCGAGGCGCTAATCGCAAAACTTGAATTTTTTTTATTTTATTCCGATGTCTTTGACTTTTTGGAAGAGGTTCCTTTGTGCATTCGGACATGCAGAATCTCTCTTCTCTCTCGCGGAACCTCTTCGACAAGTCAAAGACACCGATGAGCGAGCTGCAAATCGATAGCATGATGATATATCTATGTAGATGTAAATCGATAGCAAGTTTGTGCTTGATTCACCGATGACATGGATCGTGAAAGTTGGCCGGCTGATTCATTGATGCAGTTTTTCTTGGTCGGAGCCACAACTCTGAGACTTCGTAAGTTGTACTGTGGTTCAGCCTCGATTTTTTCTAAATACGTATAACCATCTGTAGATCAAAACCCTACTTATTTCTTGCATATCAGTAAAAACGGAGATTCTGTAGTCCGTTATTCAAAAGCCCGGGCGAACCGGCGCGCAAATTCTGCTATTCGTCGGTATCCCATGGCCTCTGCCAAGAGCGAGCTGCTGGTCAGAAGTAGAGTAGGGATTCCTCCTCCGGCTTGTAGTCCGTTAAGCAGAGCCCCGGCGAACTGGCGCGCAAACTCTGCTATTCGTGGGTATCCCATGGCCACCGCGAAGAGCGAGCTGCTGGTCAGAAGTGGAGGAGGGAATCCTTCTCCGGCTTGTTGTCCGTTATGCAGAGCCCGGGCGAACTGGCGCACAAGCTCTGCTATTTGTGGGTATCCCATGGCCTCCGCCAAGTGCGAGCTGAGGGTCAGAAGTAGAGAAGGGAATCCTCCTCCGGCTTGTAGTCCGTTAAGCCTAAGCAGAGCCCCGGCGAACTGGCGCACAGACGCTGCAGTTTGTTGGTATCCCATGGCCTCCGGGAAGAGCGAGATGCTGGGGTTATTCAGTTCTTTCGTCTTGTTATCGGTTATTCAGTTCAATAAAAAAAAAATCTAGCTTTACCCAGCCGTTCATCGCGCGAGTCCACCGAGGAGGGACGGCTGAGATTTACGAACATTCTGAGAGTTCGTAAATCTCAGAAGATGGACGGCTGAACGTTCGTGAATCTCAGCCGTCCCTCTGAGATTTACGGCTGAGATTTGGAAACACAGCCTTGTTGGCGCACCGCCTTGTTGGCGTACAACGTTGCGACTCCTCCGAGATCGGTGATTTGTCCGCTGTTGGTTGTACGCCATCAACTTCAAAATAAAGTTTTTACTTTATTTCAAGTTTATAAAAAACGTTCGTAAATCTCAGCCGTCCGTCCTCTGAGATTTACGGCTGAGCTTTGGAAACACAGACTTGTTGGCGCAAAACTTGAAGTTTTTTATTTTATTTCAAGTTTATAAAAAACTTCAAGTTTTGAGACGAGCCCACAAAAACTTCAAAGCGCGTGAATTTCGGAGGAGCCCACAAAAACGTCAAAGTTTTGACGTTTATAAAAAACTTCAAAGTTTTTTATTCTATTCAGCTCATCTCAAAGCGCGTTTGTGCACCAACAAGGCTTCAAGATCGTCCACTGATAACATGTTATTTATACACGAATTTACATGATTATTAATGTAAATAAAGATATTAATTATTCCAAATGTATACATGTTATCATATTTTAAGTATATTTTTATCATTTTGTATCATTTCACATTATGATCTAAAAATACATCAATTTATGGATAAGTATGCATAATTAAACATTATGATTTTTAATCTTAATTATATTTAAGATCATAATCATGTTTTAATGATGAAAATATAAGAGAAAAGATCCTTATTAATATTTATGTATTTTTTTAAATTTATTTTATAAGATACATGGATGTATTTATTTAATTAAAATTCATTTTCTTATTATTTTAATAATTTAACTTTTTATAATGATATATTATTCAATTTCTGATCCAACAAAATAAATTTGAATTAATTTGGAGTTGTATTTTAAAAGTTATGATTTTTACAATTTATAGGAATTTTTTTAGAATTTATCTGAATTTATTTTGATTTTTAAATTAATTAAAAAACAGCAAAAAGGGGGTATATATCGTGCGGGACCCACGTGGATGCGACGTGGCACGTAAGGTCACGTGGTAGAGCCATGCGGACCCACACGAGTGCCTGCGTGGCACGGGGTGACATTTGTATATTATATTTATTATACATATGTTATAGTACATCTAAGCATTCCATAGAGGAACTCGCTAACCACCTAAATCCGTCTCACCTTATTTACCCGACGAACTCCTTTCTTTTTCTTCGTGTGGCACTATGTTCTTTTCTTTTCGTTTAATTACAAGACGTGGAGCATTGGATCGAAAGCGTGAGAAACGCCGCGCATAGATTGCGTGGACGCGAGGTCCACCGGATCTTAATTAAGGCACGTGCTGTAAAACCTATTTAAGTGAAGTGATCTCGACCGTTAATCAAAGGAGTTATAACGGTTGAGATCAATCGCAATCAGTGGACTCCTCAACATATCGTGATCGTTGGATGAAAGTCTAACTGATGGATCGAAGCGACACATCTCTTCACACACAAGACATGGACAAATCTCAGCCTTCCATCAACGATCGAATGGATGCAACTTAATCGCACCGTTTTGATCAATCGACGATTCATCGTAACCGTCGATCGCGAGGCGAGCGTTGATCGGACGGTTACGCCTCTTTTTTCTTTAAATTAAACTGTTCTTCGTGAACGAAAACTTCCCCTTTGATTTTTGAGATAAATCAAACTTTTTAGACACCACAATTTAAGTGCCAATCAATTTCCTTGCATTCTTCACTCGTTTCCGCGTCCAAGGAGTGCTTGAAATCGAAATTTAATCCAGAGATCGAGGAAAAATCACATCTTGAACTTTAATTTCGTCTTCGAAAACGCGGAATGAAAAGCCATGCGTCTGGCAAGTAATTGGATCATTTCGAAGGCTACTTTGGGTCAGATTATGTGTTTTCATCTTAATCTTTCATCATTTAGTGTTAATTTTACATTTTGAATCGTAGATTAAGTTTAATTTTCTCAAATTTGTGATACGAATTTTCTCCCATTTTCAAACGTCGATTACTCTGCAAATTCTCATCCAAATCACTCGATTTTTTATTCCGTTGATTCGCAGTTGAGTTATCTTTCTTAATATCATAAATTGCCCAATTTCTAATCTCAATTCGTCGTCCGATTTGATCGAATTTCAAAGATATCTCTCAAAATTCCCTAATTCTCCATAGATTCAACCCTTATTTACCAGTATACCCTTAAATTCATGAACTAATCTTTAATTTGGTAAGTTTCGACTTTGTTTTGACACGACATCGTGTGTTTTCAACGACCATATGAAATCGTTTCGTCTTCCACTAGAAAATTATTTGATTTCATGCAATAGACTGAATCATTGTAGCAAAAGATAAGTCACTTGATCTTGTGGACTAATGATATCATTAGAATATGTCCAATGCCATAGGAATTATCGATTTGAAGGTCTTGTTTGAGCTTCTTATTCTCCCTTCATCTCATCCATAAAGTAAGAGTAGATTGAGAACTTCTGACCCTAGGTTTATATGACTTGAGAATAATTTTTTTACTCACAAATTCTTGACATTGCGTATCGATAATGAGGAATTGCTTAATGTGACACTGAAATTATGAAATAAAAATTTCTTTAACAGTAAAATCTTTATTGCACATCAAAACATGATATAAATCATAATCATCCGTTATAAGGATACTTTATTTTCAACAATGAACAATAGTTAAACCGCATAACGACGATTCAAATGATACTTAAATGACCTATTTTAATGGAAAACAAATTAATTTGAATATCTATATGTTATAGGCTAAATTAATGAGGTATTTTTTAGAGAAAGACAAGAGGAACTTAAGGGATAGAAAAATTATAAGAGCAAATTAAACACTAAGAATTCTAGCCTAATCTGTGAACATAATTATCACTGTAAGTTGCATCATGAAGGTTGATTAATGTTTTTACTTTAGATTTTTGTGAGCCTAATTAAGTCAGACCTAGGTTGAATGAACAAAGAGATATTTTCTCCAACAATTGTCAATATTATTAACATAAATAGACAAGAAGTGTGACAGAGAATCCTGATAACATGCTAATTAGACATGATAATGTATGATTATTGATGCATGTTAAGGCATAAATGATTTCATTTCTATCCATGTTATCATATTTATGAGTATTTATCTATCATTTCATGAAAAAGTCATTATAATTTCACAATACTTTAAATTAGGGTTAAATATGATGAATTAAAGATAAATAATTTTATAACCTATCTTTACTTGAATTATAGGTGTTTTTCAAGTTAAAATAATTAGAGAAATCATTTTATAAACATTTATTTAATTTTCTTAAGTTAAAATCTTTCAGAAATAAATGTATTTTTGAAATAGAAATTAAAAATCTCATTATTTATTAATTTTGACTTTTTAGAATGATAGATAATTAAATTTCGGATCAAATGAAAGAAATTTGGATTAATTTGGAGTTATATTTTGAAAGTTATGGATTTTCTCATTTTTAGGGATTTTTTTGGATTTTTCTGAATTTAGTTTAGATTTTAATCTATTAAAACAATAAAAAAATAAACAAAAAGGGGTTTTTTGCGCTGGACCCACATGGATGCGACGTGGCATGCAAGGCCACGTGGTAGAGCTACGCGGATCCACGCAAAACATAATTACCACGAGGTGACACGTGTGTGCATATTTATATTTACTCGTAATATAGGTTATAGTACATCTAAGCATCCACAATCGGATTAAAGCTAACCCCTTAAATCCACGGATCTTATAAACCCGTCCCTTCCTGTTTATTTTTACCGTGTGGGACTATGTTCCACTCTTCTTTTTATTTCAAAGCAACGTGGCAGCATCAAACGCGTTAGATGCGATCAAATCAAATCTCATGCGTGGACCGCGTGAACTCGAAGTTCACCGGATCACCAATCATGCACGAGTCTTAAATGGGAGTTATAACGGTCAAGATTTAATGCGATCAAAATGCATTCGAAGAGTCCGATGAAGATCTGACAGATGCGTTTTCAAGGCGTTTTATAACGCATGACACGTGGCTTCATCTGAGCGCTCCATCGACAATCGGACGACAGCAATTTAATTGTAACGGTTCACGATGAACCGTTTCATCAGAACTGTCGATTAATTTGATCGGACGGTTACGCCCAAATACACTATAAATAGAGATGTTTTTCTGATTTGTAAACCATTCGAGAGCAAATCAATCCAATTGATCTGTTTAGACACCAATACTCTTGAATCTCTTGATCCTATCCTCTTCTAAACTCAATTCCGTGTTCACGGAGGGCTTAAGATTGAGATTTTTCCGAAAGACGAAGGAGAAATCAAAGCTTGAAGTCAACGATCGTGATTTCTAGACTTTTTACCAAAAGCCTTAATCCCGGCGATTAATTGGGTTAATCCAATCGCAATCGAGGGTTAGTGAAGTTGGTTTTCACTAATATTTTGTCTATTCATGTTTAATTTCCATTTAGATTAGTATTTTGATTTAATTTGAAGCTTATTTTCGGTATTTTCACGATTTTCAAT
The DNA here is from genome assembly GCA_024174645.1 of Lemna minuta. Classification (NCBI taxonomy): domain Eukaryota; kingdom Viridiplantae; phylum Streptophyta; class Magnoliopsida; order Alismatales; family Araceae; genus Lemna; species Lemna minuta. The sequence continues at coordinate 20,267,012 of CM044106.1, forward strand.
TTCAAAAAAATCACATCACTTCGATCTTCAATTTCTCCACAAAATCAAAGTCAAATTCGATGATTTTTGATTCCGTAGAATCGTCTTGAAGTCAACGATCGTGATTTCTAGATTTTTTATGAAAAGCCTTAATCGGCGATTAATTGGGTTAATCCAATCGCAATCGAGGGTTAGTGAAGTTGGTTTTCACTAATATTTTGTCTATTCATGTTTAATTTTCGTTTAGATTAGTATTTTGATTTAATTTGAAGCTTATTTTCGGTATTTTCACGATTTTCAATTTCAAAAAAATCACCTCACTTCGATCTTCAATTTCTCCACAAAATCAAAGTCAAATTCGATGATTTTTGATTCCGTAGAATCGTCTTCAAGTTCTCTTTCATAATCTACCATTTTCCCCAATTTCTATCATTAATTCATTGTCCGGTTTGATCAAATTCGAAGAGATCATCATAAATTTCTCTAATTCCCTGTGAATTCGACCCTTATTTACTATTATACCCCTCAATTCGAGATATTTTCATCAAATTGGTAAGTTTGAACTTTGTTTTGACTCAAGACCATGTGCAATTAACGACCTCGCGATCTTGATCCGTCAAATCCCTTCTCCAATGTCTGTTGATAGAGATTGGGGTTTTCATGATCCTATGACATGTTTAAATATCAGCTTAACATATTGATAACATGAAATTGCATGCATTAATATAACAAAATTTATGGACTTTTTATTAAAAATATAATCATAAATATATATTATCATGATTTAAAATGATTAAAATGATAATTCTTATATTTTAGAAGATAATCTTGATTTTTCATAAATGAATAACTATTTATGAGCATTTAATGACATTTGATTTATCACGAATATTATTCATTTTATATATAATGAATTCACCTTTTGCTAGACTTTCTATAATTCAAAAAATTTTCTAAATTAAAATTATAAAAATTATTTTTTTTATAAAAGGAAAATATAATAAAAATATTTATAAAGAAAAAAATAGATGAGAGAGAGAGACGATCTCTCTCTCTCTCGCTAGCGAAAATTCTGTCGTGGAGAAGAGCGAGAGTGAGGGGAGGCACACGGCCTCTCCTCTCCTTCTACTCCTCTCCCCATGCGCGAAAACAGAAAAAAAATTATGTGGCGAAGAGAGGCGCGAGGAGAGGCACACATTCTCTCTCCCCTCTCTTTCTTCTTCGCCTTCTTCTCCTTTCCCCCTTCTTCCTCCCCTTGCCTCCTTTAATAGTTTTAATCTCTTTTAGGTAGACATAGTTATGTATTATTATAGATTGGCTATAATTTAATCTCATTAAATGATTCAATTATGTGAAAATGAGGAGACTAAGGCATTCATTTATGTATGTTGAGGTTAATTATGTGTAGAGACAATTAAATCAGTTATTAGTCAATAATAGGTTGATTAATTATTTATTAGAGACTTAGGCTCTCCTCATTCTCTATAAATAGGAGGCCATAGTACACTTGAGTAACCCAAAGGCTTATAACCCTCTAGATTGAATCTCATTTCTTCAAGATCAAGAGGTTATCTTGGGGATATTCAAGAAGGCTATTCTCCAATTCAAAAATCTACGATGATGAAGAATCATCCTGTGAATCCAAGTACGAATCCAAACCTCCTTCTTTGATTTCTTTTTCGCGACGCATCGACTGGCGGGGAAGACGGTATTTTTCTTCTTGGATTCTCCCTATCGATCTCTCAATTTCTCCATCGTCTCCTCTTCCGTTTCTCGTCTTTGCGGATTCACAAGAAATATCCCCGATTCTTCCTCTTCAAATCGCAATGATCTTGCAATTTAAGTCGGTTTCGATTCTGGATAAACATTACCGAATCGTCACCGACTAAATCACCTAAAAAAATTAAACCGTCAAATATGGCGGTAATCGAACCTCTAAGAATTTCGAGAAGTGGTGGCTGAAATAACTTCTTGCCGCCACACCGCCTCCGAGGTTTCGTATGAACATCAAGAATCACCCTGTTCATCTGTTTTTCGATTTCGATGTTTGAATTCGTAGAAAAAGGTGAAGATAGAAATCGCTCCAGCTGGCGATTCGAGGCATTGAACACGCTGGAATCATCGTAGAAATGGCTGCAATCACTGGAATCGAAGGAGATGTCGTCGATTTCGCCGAAATCACGGCCACAATCCGCCGAAATCGCCCTCATCTTCGGGGACCTCTTCATACAATGAAAAACTAAGAAGAAGTGGAAAAAACGAGTTATTCTCAAATAGAGCTTATCTTATCTTATCTATATCTATAATAGAATTGGTGTCCGGCGAAGCCTATTTTTCTTCCGACTTTACCCCTCTGTATACATAAATTACAATTTCATGACTTACTATATCAATTATTATGATATTTGTATGATAGGTTACATTAGTAACCGTCTCTCTCCCTGACTCTCTTTTTTTCTCTCTCCCCGACTCTCTTTTTTTCTCTCTGACGGCCTGCAACCTCCGGCAGTCGCTCGCTCTCTCCGACGGCCTCCATTTGCTGAAGAAGATTCCAACGGAAGGAATCTCCTCCCAACGGTAGGTTTTCGCTTTTCCTTTCGAGCTCTCTCTCTCTCTCGATCGATTTTCGTTTTCTTTCTGATTTCTGATTTTCTCTCTTTCCGATTTTCGTTTTCTTTCTGATATCTGATTTTCTCTCTTTCTGATTTCGTTTTTCATTTTTCTGATTTCCGGAGTTTTCATTTTCGTTTTTCGGTTTTTCTGATTTCATTTCTGTTTTTTCCTATTTTCTTTCTGATTTCTGATTTCCTCTCTTTCCGATTTTCGTTTTCTTTCTGATTTCTGATTTTATCTCTTTCTGATTTCGTTTTTCATTTTTATGATTTCCGGAGTTTTCATTTTCGTTTTTCGTTTTTCTCTGATTTCATTTCTGTTTTTTCCTATTTTCCTATTTTCGTTTCCGATTTCTGTTTTTTCTTATTTTCGTTTTTCATTTTTGTCGAAATCTCCTTCATCTGTCGACGAACTGCAAATACGCAATCTCCTTCATCTGTCGATGAACTGCAAATACGAAATCTCCTTCATCGAAAACAGATATGCATATAAGGCATCCCTCCCTTAAACAGATATGAGCACCGCAGTTCTAACCTTAGGTGGTGGGGAGTCCCCTCCCCGCCAGTCTTTATATCCACAGTTATCTCTCTTAATGTGGGATTAATATCTTCTTGACATTATTAGGATTCAGAGATCATAGAGCAGATTGATCGAGATGTAAAGCGCACTCATCCAGATATGCATTTCTTCTCCGGAGATTCGTCCTTCGCAAAATCAAATCAAGTATGGACAATAGTGTTCTATTTGTATTTTTCTCATCTGCTGAATCTGTATTTTTGGTTTATTAGGAAGCTCTCAGAAGAATACTCATTATCTTTTCTAAATTGAATCCGGGCATCAGATATGTTCAAGGAATGAATGAGATTTTGGCACCTTTGTTCTATGTATTCAGAAATGATCCCGATGAGGATAATGCTGTGAGTAAATATTTGGGTTCTGTTCTTAGATCCAGTTGACTTTCTGAGTCAAATTTTTTATTGCCATTACTCTTGAAAAGGTTAATTTGCATTTATTCACGTGATTAATTACTGACAGTCAGCAATTGATCGTTGTCAACTCACTTTTTTCAAAGATCAGTTAACAAATTACTTTCATGCCGGGTTCGAGATTTCTGTTCGAGTTAGAGAGGGAGAGAGATACGGGATTAGTGTTTTCCTTGCAATTGCCACCTCAGCTTTCTCTCTCTCTCTCTCTCCCCCTCTTGGAAATATTTGGGTTCAATTTCCTTGCAAGGTGGCGGAAACACCGTCGCCACTTCTCATTATTTTCAATGATTCATGATCATCATAATCACCGTCTAGGATAAGATTCTCTGTTTTCAGAGGTCTCTCCCAGCCGACTGATATCCGTGCAGCGGAAATGGGGCTGCCGTGCAGGCCGATGGGATAGTCGGATGGCCCGTCGGTGGGGAGTCGGCGGGCTGAGAAGTGAGAGAGGAGAGAAGCCCTAGTGACGGAGGCGGCGATGTAGTCTGGAGGTCGGGCTCCGAGCATGTAGCCGTTGATTCTGATGGAGAGCGGTTCGAGCGCCGTTAGCCGTCCGAGGGTGCCCAGGTCCACGCAGCTCTCCTCCCATCCTTTCTCCAACTGCAGGCTTACCAGCTTCCCGACTCCGCCGCATAACGGGGCTGAAGAGGAAGAAACCAGAAGCTGAACCGTGGTTCGGGCGTTCTGGTTTTGGCCCAAGATCATGGCTAAGTTTCCCGAAGTTCCCGAAGTGTCAGAGAGTGAGAGAGACTATTGACAGAATTACCGAAAAATTCAGATTCGAGAATTCCAGCGAGAGAGATCGTTTTTCTTCGTCCAGAATTCATTTACTTCCTCGATAATCTTTTCATCTCCCAATCTGTTTCAGATTGGGTAGTCACTAGTAAGGTAAAATAGAGCTTATTTTAGCCCAATAAAGAAAAATAGGGCTAATTTTAGGCCCAATAAGGTTTTACAAAATGTAAAAGACGTTATTTTAAGGCCCTAATTAATTTCCAAAGCCTAAAAATGGCTAAAAGGCCCTAATATACTAGGCTAGGCTGAAAGAAAGAAAAAGAGAAGAAAAAGAAAGAAAATAGATTTCTCACTTTGCAAATTATATACATATCTATGATTTTGGAGTTTTAGATTTAAGCAACATCTTGCAAAAGGGGCCTCTCTTGTTTAAATCTCTTATTCCAAATCTTAGATGGAGCATGTATGTTTATGTCGGCTCTAGCCAGCCAAAAGGTAGGCAACGGTCACACGGGATTATACATACTCATGAGAAATTTCATGTGACAATTATTCATTAATTTGTTCATCGTGAAGGGTAAAACAAGCAAAAGATTGCTTGACTTTTGACAGGAACTTATTGTCAATGACATTCATCACATCAAGATTTTCCCCAACAGTTGATGTTGTTGTCAAAAGACCAACTCGTTAATGTGCACTGATGTCTTGAAAAATATATATTTTCAATTTTACAAATTCAGTAATGAGTTACTCTTTGTGCTCCTTATGAAGCATATTTAGACGAATATATCATTATATAAGAAAATAGGGTTCTTATTTTGACTTCTAGAAATTTCAAGAACTGGAAGAATGATGTCATGATTGCATTAGCCTATGCCAAAGTTGATTATGCCATGACAGAATATCAAGCATGGAAAACTTCAAATAGAATATGTTTAATGACTTTAAAACGAGTGATTTCAGAAGTTTATCAAGGAGAACTTGAGAACAAATATCTGACCGTTAAGGAATTTATGAAAAAAATAGAGAAAAAGTTCTCCAAAAATAAAGTCGTGGAAACTAGAGAGTTATTTACGAAGCTATCTTTCATGTAATAGAAAGGCCGAGGACAAGTAAGAGAACATATCTACCAAATGAACATAGTTGCAACAAAGCTAGGACAATCGGGCATGGAAGTAATCAACAATATGTTATTACAATTTTTCTTGAAGTCACTTCTACCTAGATTCGATCATTTCAAGTTAACATATAGCATACAAGAACGTAAATGGAGTCTTGAAGATCTCACTTCACTTTGCGCTCGAGGAGAACTTCGATTAAATGAAGTTAATTATGAAAGCCTAAATTTCGCCTCCACCTCCAAAATGAAGAAAATGAAGCATGACAAGCACAAACAAAAGGATAAGAAAAGCACCTACGATCTATCCTTGCTTTCTCCGCATTTATGGCATAGGATCAACTATACTTATCATAAGAGGCATATAAATTAGGATTATCCTTTCTAGATATTTCAATGCCCAAATAACATCTCTCTCGACTAAGAATATTTAGAATATAATTTAAATGTTAATTATCAGTGTATTATGACCTCATCCTTATTTATTTAATCATTGCATATACTCATGAACTATCATGGACTTAATTTCAAACATCACCCAAGAATAAAATAAATAAATTTGATTTAAATGAATATAATGTATAATAAAAATTTTAATGAATATAATAGTATGATAACATGCAATTTCATGCATTAATATAATAAATTTTATGCACTTTAATTAAATCATAAATGCATAAATGCATGTTATTATGATTTAACAATCATAAATGCATGTTATTATGATTTAAAATGAATAAATGCCATTTCTTGTATGTTAGATGATATTATTGATTTTTCATAAATTATAGGATTTTATGAGAACTTTATGATATTGATTTATTAATAATATTGATTTAATAATATTATGATCATTTTATGTTTTAGATTTTCTAAAAAATTTAAGGCATTTTATAAATTAAAAATTATGAAAATCTCTCTTTATCTCTCTCTCTCTCCCTCTCTCTTGCGATGGAATTTTCCATTGCAGCATGCCACCCTTTCTCTCTCTCATGACAAAAATTTCCATCACGAGGAGATTTGCGCTCCCTCTCCACTCTCTTTCCCGTTCTTGCTTCTCCTTTTCTTTCTCCATCTCTTCCTCCCTCTCTTCTGCACCCCCTCCTTCTTTTTCTTCTCCTACACTCTCATATCTCTTTTCTCTCTCATGAGCAACAGATTTCTCTTCCATTGCCCGTAAAATTTCTCTTACGCGCTTCGATCTCCTCCCCCTCCCTCTTCTACGCGCGTGTGCATGTGCACATGTGAATGGGGAGATATCTTTTCTCCCTTCTTCCTCTCTCTTTCTCAAAGGAAGAATTCATCACGCGTGCTCTCTTCGATCGCTCGACGGATGAGAGGAGAGAGAATATAGAGAAGAGAGGAGAGGGGCATTTAATATGATTTTTGGTGTGTTTCAGCGAAGTTTGAACATGCTGGAGCGAGTTGACCGGTGCGATTTGAGGAGAGAGTAATTAAATCAATGGTCCAAATCTCTCTAAATTAAAAGCCTACGAATGATTTAAGTTCTGAGATGAAAAAAATAGGGTTCTTAATGTTTTCATAGTATGCTTCTAGCATTGGCTAGCTAGAAGGAAAGAAAGCAATGATTGATCATTTTTCGTGTGTGGAACACCATTCTCAGTGAGTTTCTTCCCTTTTCTATTCATATATTGTGTTGGATGCAAGATGCCAAGTCCAAGCAAAATATAAGGGCTCTCGAAGGTATGGTTTGATTAGAAAGCATCAGTAGACTGTGTCTTCGTCACGAATCTTTATATTAGAACAATTTTCTATCATCTTTTCTACTTTCTCCATTATTTTATCAATATTGTCAAATTTCCAAACCCTAAAATCATTGTTCCACCATTGATCAAGGGTTTTTAATCTTCGCAAGGAGTTTGAAAGCACTTGCTCGGTTCATCTCATTTCCATACATGATTTCTTCCTTTCATCAACTTTCTAAATATAAAAATATCTTTCATTTCAATCTTATAACCTTCCTCCCTGTGCATTCAACCTCGACTCACCATTGTTCAAATTTAAAAATCATATTTGAAGAGTTGAATATATTTATTTGATACATAAAGCTGTGCATTCAACAACCATATTTTTACGCTTATCACATTGCGTGATAAAGAATAATATAAAAGTGTGATTTGGTTTATAAGCCACATAATATTCAACAAATCTATATTTAGAGTCTCAAACACGTTACGTTATAGGCTACATAATGTGTCTAGGAGGGTGACGTGTCGTTTTCGTGCGTCGCTAAAACACAAAGATGATGGTCAAACAAAATTTATAAAACCAAACTCACAAAGACAAGATCTAATAATCAAGTATTGGGTAAGTATCGGGTCGATCCACAGATAGGAGGGTTGACTTTAATCGCAGAGTTGACTTGGTCAAACTTAGGTTTAAAAGGAGTTTTAAATAAAAGAAAATAAGATTTAAGATGTGGAAATGATATAAATAAGATAAATAAGAATTTTTAAGAATTGAAATCTCGGATTTGACAGAGAAAAGTCAAAAGTCAAAGTCAAAGCATTGACTTTGACCAATAGTAGGTGTTCTGCAAAATCGAGAGAATCAAACGGAGTCGAGAAGATTACAAAAAAAGTAGATATTTAAAAAAACTAGAGAAAATAGAATTTATTTATATATATTTCGTAATTTTTGGATAAGAAATGGATTTATTATGAATTATTGAAAATCAATGATCAGAAAATCCCCGAAATTAACACCTCAGAGGAAATCTTCAAATTGAATGCCCAAATGAAATCCAAATCTTGAAATTTATATGTCAATAGAAATCTAAGAACCAGAGAAATCCAACAAGACCAAAATTATCAAATTCTGACTTGCCAATAAAAAGTAATTGACCCCGAAAGTCAACGTTTGACTTCTGATGAAAGATGAACAGTCCTTGGTCAAACGTCAAATTGAAGGGTCAAATGAAGTCATAATTTTATGAATTTGCTATCCACGGAAAGCTGATGAAAAGAGGAATCCAATGAAACCAAAATCAAGTGATTTGGAATTATAATCAGAGAGATATCCAATTTTCAAAATCAGCAACTTTTCGGACCTAAAATTGGGGAAAATGAAGAACACTATCAACTAATTTGTAAAATTAAAGATCTAAACCTACTAAAAGTACAAATTACCTCTTGATAATCAATCGAACCTCACTACTAACCCGATTGCTGCAAGAATGGGGCCTCAATTCTCGTGGATTGAAGCGAATTCGCTCGGATTCTTCCTCGTGGACGTTCGGAATTCAAGGGGAAAATTCGATGAAATCAAGAAATGAAATCGTGATTATCATGCTTCAATGGATGCGTCTCTACACACTTGAAAGCAGAGGATTCACGAGAACTTAAGACCTTCCTCGAAACTCGCTTAATTTCTTCACGAGTCGATCAAAAGTTGAAGAACAAAGAAGGGAAATACATGCTTTTAAAGAGGGAAATTGGCCCTAGGATCATGGGCAATTGACGCGTTCGTGGGAGCGGTTTTCAAGTGTCGTGGAGGCGGTTTCTCGTGCATGGCTTTGTGGCTTCAAATCCGGGGGAAAGAGCTTCAATTTTGCTTCAAAAAGAGACATGATTTTCGGCGCGATCGAGCCACGATCGCGCCGCGATCGGGCTCTAATCTTCGTCGTGGTCGATCGTCCGGTCATCTAGATGTGATTCCGCCGCTGAAGGAGTGTAATCGCCGCTCGATCGCGATGCGATCGTGGTGCGATCGCAGTTCGATCGCACCGCGATCGCGGCGTTCTTCCGAAGCCTTACGTGCCGTCAGATTAGAATCGGCGCTCGGATGATCTTCCAAGAAGAGGCAAAAAAATCCAACTTCTCGTGGCCGTTGGATCGCGATCGCGCGGTCGAAGGTTGATGAAGATAAGCCCTCCTCCTGTCGCCACGTGGCGATCGCGAGCCTTCGATCGACGTCACTTAAGTGAGTATTTGCGCACGTGTTGGATTGATGATCGCGTGGACTCGGGTCCACGCGATCGTAGCCGTCCGTGAGAAGATCGGACGCTCGCCGCACGTCCACGTCACCTGCAAGGTTAGACCGTGTGGGAACATAGTCCCACACGGAAGAAATAAAGAGGAAGGATGCAGTTAAATAGGGGAGAAGATTCCCCTATTAACTATCCTAATCTTTCCTCTCTACTCCGCGACACGTGGCGCCGCACACGGGCGCCCACGTGGCCTCGTGGCCTCCCTGCCACTTAGCGCGCCTCCTGCGTGGGCCACACGCGTCCTGCCACGTGGCCTCAGCGCCACGTTGTAACGGCGCGGTGGACCCGCGCGCCACGTCAGCCCCGCTTGGGCGTACTCGCCACGTCAGCCGGCGCGCGCCACGTCAGCTCCTCAGGTACGTTTTCCTTTTTCGCGATTTTCTAACTAAAAAATACTTAAAAATTCAATTAAAAATCAAATAAAAAATCAGAAAAATCGTATAAAACTTTAGAAATTCATATTTCTCAAAATACAACTCCTTTTTAATCCAAATTTTCTCCATTGGATCACAAATTCTTTTCTTTTTAATATCATGTCATTTAAAATATGTTTTCAAGAAGGAAAAAAGGATGAATTAAAATTTCATAAAATAAGTTCTAATTAAATCATAAATTCGTCCTAAAATCATCCTTCCAAACATTTACTAAAGTCAAAACTCATTTAATAACTGAGATTAACTTCTATTAATCTAAACAAAACATTAATCATCTATTAAACATGAAATTATCCCTAATTTATGCATAAATATCAACTTTAGTGAAATGACATGCCAATGGAGAAAATTCCTAAAAAGTATGATAACATGCATCATATTCACATAAAATAAGCATGAATTTGAGTTAATTAGGATAAGAATTCAGGTTATAAATGCATGTTATCAGAGGGTAATGGGGTTTTTGCTACCCACATGGAACCTGTATATCAATTATTAGTGTTCATATAATAAATCATCTAAATGACATTCCTTAAATTACTTAGGCATAGTCAACTATGAAACCCTAATCAATCATTCTATTTAGAACTAGTGCAATTCAAAAATCCTTTGAAGACTTATTTTCTAATGTTCTCCTTTTCCTAGGACAAAGACTTAACATGCATAGTTTCAAGAGTTTTTCTCCTCACAATATCAAGGTCGGATAATATTATGTTAGCCACATAATCACCTTATGAGATACCTTGTTGTAGTAGGCTTTGACAGTTTGGATTCATGTGGTTAAAGACTCATATGTCAAAGTAAAAACATAAAAATCCATAAAAAATATTGGTGGTCTTAGGTGTAAGAACCACCTATACCACTATGGTATGTGATAAACTGCATTTTTACATGTCTAATTTGTTATTTTTTTGATAATTTTAAGACATCATTTTCATATCTGTTATCATGTTTTGATGAAATTTTTGCATTTTATCATATCATATGCTCATAAGTTAAATTTGAATCAAATTGTGATCAATATATATATATATATATATACTTTTTCTAAGGTCAAACAATGATAATTTAATCACATATGCATGAGTTTTGTGATCATCGACATGAATGATGAATAACGAGAATGAAGATAAAGAATGTGGACTAGCACTTTCTAATGCAAACTTACCTTCTTGACCATTTTTATACTTTAATTCAAGTGATATGACAAAAAAAAAAGACAAAAAGGATAAAAATGACAAAAATTTCATCCAAAAAGAAGTTTTCTTTGAAAATATATGAATAGTTTAAGTTTTAGGGGGTTTATACATTTTTTCTATGTTTTTTTAATTTCTCCAATTTAATGGATTTTTTATAAATGTTCTTGAACTTTTCTAATGATTTTTCTATTTTTTAAGATTTTTAAGGATTTTTTAGGAAATAAAAATTAGAAAATAAGATTTTATTTGTCCATTCTAATGTGACATGTTGACTTTGCATCACGAACACGAGGCGCGATGAGGCAATGCCAAGTGGTAGCCAATAAGCCACAAATGGTGCCATTAAGTCGAGTATTAGTTCTCAAAACTTTTTTATTTTCTCAATACCGCTTAATGGGCTAGACATTATCAAGGCCAAATACATTTTTCATTTTTTCAATTTGGGACTAAGTTTTTTCAAATGCTGGGACATGTGGTGCGTTGTGGATTGCCAAATTTGGTGAACCCAATCCACCATACCTCCTCTTTATTCGTGCAATGAGTGGCAACACATTAGTTGTCATTTCCATTCGATCACGAGACCACCATATTAGATGGCCCAAATCTCTCTCCTTCTAGTGAATCTAGAGGCAAGATGTGACACAATCATAAGCATTCTACACTTATACGATGAAGATCCAATGGGTAGCGCTTTATTAATTCTTTCTCTATCCTCCCATCAAATCACTATGAGACATGTGATGCAATATTAGCCTCTCGATCAAGATTCGATTAAATCGGATGTCTGCAATCAAGTTGAGTGCCTTTTTAGGGTTTTTCAATTGCAAGAAATAATCCAAATTGAAATCATGATATCTCATGATCTTGATCAAGTTCAGGGCTGAAATTTTGTAGACATAATTGGCATTTCAATTTCTTCAACATGTAATGGCTGATTTAAATTTTGACCTAGAAAAATTCGGTTTAGTAACATTTCATTGTGTGCTTGTAGCATTGGCTAGTTGAAGGAAAGAGGGCACTTGATCATTCCGCGTGTACAAAATATCATATCTAATGAGTTTCTTTTCTGTTTATTCCTTGTGTTGGATGCAATACGCCAAATGTGAGAAAAATGTACAAGCTCTCAAAGGTGTGTTTGATAGGAGAGCATCACTGGAGTACATTTTCATTGCAAATATTTATATTAGGATCATTCTCTATCGATCTTTTCTTTTTCTCAATCTTTTCATCCACATTTTCATATTTTTAAGCCATAAATCACATTTTACCATCCGATCAAGGGCTTTTGATCTTCAATTGTCCTCCTCATGGATTTGATCTCGATTTGCCACTATTCTAAATTTTGAGATTAAATTTGAAGAGTTGAGTATAATTTTTTCTAAGTGAACTTGCACTTTTAATTACCGTAATTTTATGCATATCAATGTGAATCAACCTCGTCAACATTTTGGTATAATATGATTTAGTGATATATTTTAATCAGCTCAGTGAAATCTTTCTCCTGAGAATACCCAAAGACGTCCTTATTGTCTCCACACAAATGGACATGGGATCATCTGTTCTAATCAAACGAGCTAGAATAGGCAGTGCTATTCTATCGATATCCACTGCCTTCCCTGAATATCTGGAGAATATGTATCAAGAACATTTAGACCATGTATTATAGAGAAGTAATCAATATATTATATCTTCACAAGGCTCATGGCTCAGGGCTTCTCTGAGGCATATGGAGATGACCGTAAAGAAACCGACTTTCTAGTTGTTCATCTGAAACATAAAGAATTTCTCCTTTCTCTTGTAATCAATCAATCATGGTCACTTCATCAACATGACATCTCTAATGCCTATCCTTATGATGATATCACTAAGATAGTCTTTATGGGGAAATATCCATAATATGTTTCCCATGAAGTATGGGCTAAATTGTCTTTTTAAACTAGACTTCTTGGGTACGAGCTTGACCCGTCTCTATTGAGGTGACAAAAATTCTAATCAGCCAATCTAGAGAGAGAGGTAAAAAAATTCTCTAATCATAAGTCAATGTGCGATGAAAATTTAAAATATCTTGGGGGGATGTCCTCAAGAAATATAGTCCAAGAATATTCATTTTTCTTCATTATCCATCATTTTCTTCTCCATTGCCCACCCTTGGTACCTAGAGATGGAGATAAATAGAACAAATATCTCTACAAGGGTAAATTTAAAAATCGAATATCTTCGGAGGTTTTCCATGCGAATTATGCTACCCGATATTTATATACTAAACTATGTTAATATGAAGCATATCTATAAAACTATAGTTATGTCCACATGTAAAATTATCTTCCTGTCAAGAGTATGATTTAAATTTTAGAAATACCTCTCGAGGCTTTTCCTCAAGAACCATACTCAAGAATATCATCATCTTCTAGAGAAAGTTAGAGAGAGAGAAAGTTAAAGCAGCTGAAATAGCAATCGCAGGTTGCTTCTGTGATGGCAGGGAAAATTGCAAGATCAAATAAAAAGAAATTCAAAATACCGCTGCGAGATTTTCCGGCGAACCGAGGACGGAGTAATTTTTGCGATGGGAAAAGGAGTGGAGATTTTGCGCGCTCGGCGAAGCGAAAGAGGAACGAAATGGAGGAGAATCCTCGGAGTCTCAATCTCCGCCGCCCGTGTGGGAGATAGAGACCGAGGTCGCCGCTCTGCGAGAAGCTCTCTCCCGCCACCCGCGAGACGATCGCGGATCTCTGCTGCGAACTCGAAGAAAGAGCGCGCGGCGGCCGCATCCGCTACAGACGAAGCGATGTCGAGTGATTCTTCCGGTTGCAGCGAGAAAGCGGATGCGCATAATTTTAAGGATTTTTTTTGAAATTTTTCAAAAAAAATTAAGATTTATTTTTATTTTTAAATCATAAAAAAAAAATTTTTATTGCGGGCTGACGTGACAAATGACGTGGACGACATGGTTGCATGGCATCATATGCATGCGCCACATGGCGCACGCCTACCCACACACAAGTATGATTAGGGGGTTAAACATCCTTTTAAGGATATAAGCTAAATCCACTAACACACTCTAGTATTTATACACGCACCATTCTAATATTTTTGCCATGTGAAACTATTTGTGTTTTTATTTTCTTGTAGGTGACGGGGTGTGACGGGAAGCGTTCGATTCGTGGACTTAATTAGCAATGTTGATCTTCACTTAAGTCGGGGGGGAGGGGGGTACGTGGCGCATAAATTTTTGCCGTTGAATCATTTTATTTTACGTATATGATCTCAACTATTCATCTGAGGAGTTATAACAACTGAGATTAAATCGAGCTCGATGGACTAGTGTGGACCAGTGTAAACATCCACGATGTCTGATGAAAATCAAACGACAACGATTACGTGAGCTTTCTTCACGCGACAACACTATAAAATCTCAATGCTTCATCACAAATCCAACAGCCACAAGTTAAAGGCATCAATTCATAATTGAGTGTTGCATCTGAGATATTGATTGAAGATTAAGAGGCAAATCGAACGGTCACGCCCAAATTTCACATATTTATACCCATGTTATTTGATGAAAATAATATTTTTAGATGTTTTGAGTAATCAAACTGTTTACACGCCTCAATTCTTGAATCTCTTGATTTCTTCCTCTTCTAGACTCATTTCTACTTCCGATGAGTGTTTGAAGTCAGTAATTCATTGAGAGAATAGGGAGAATTTGCCGCTTGAACACTAGATTTTTGTTTCTTGAAACACACAATAAAAATCCTTGATCTGACGATGGATTTGTTCATTTTGAGCGTAATTTTGGGTTAGATTAGGTGTTTTATCTCTAATCTTTCTTCATGTAGCATTAGATATCAATTTTGAATAGTATATTAGTTGAATTTGATAAATTTTTTTTGTTTTCTCTCTCTTTCCGACCAATTTTTCTATCCTGATTTCACTCCTTGATTTTTGCGCGAATATTGATCCAAATAGAGAAATTTTTTTAGTATGTGGGTTCTTCTTGGAGTCTTCTGTCAAAAAATACTAAAATTCTTAATCTTTCAACTCATTTCATCATCTAATTTGATCAAATTTGAAGAACGCCTAAAAAATTCTACAAAATCTTTGTGGATTCAACCCTTATTCATTATTATACTAATCAATTCATTATTTAATATTCAAATTGGTGAGTTTGGTATTTATTTTGACATGAATTTGTGTGTTTTCAAAGGTCACCCAACTTCTTTTCGTTAGAGTCGAATTTGCGCTTATATCGAGGGCAGATGATCCCATCTTGTCTACTCA